>JBBKCR010000036.1:9247020-9263493 GCA_037577295.1 Ladigesia roloffi | reverse complement strand
GAGAGAGAGAGAGAGAGAGAGAGAGAGAGAGAGAGAGAGAGAGAGAGAGAGAGAGAGAGAGAGAGAGAGAGAGATATGCATGTTCTTCAGGCAGACTTCTTGATTAGGCCTCTTTTACTAGTGATTATTGACTCCTTCATTCATTTCTCCCATTGACGTATTTACATGGATATGCAAGTCATCTGAAACTCCAGATATATAAATACACAAATGTGTTCTGTTTTACATTTGATTTGACATTGATTTACTTTGCGCTTAACAGCAGAATCAAAGTCTTCTCATATTGAGTCATAATAAAATGGCCATGCTGAGAATTAATGAATAGCAGGAATGTTGCACTTTTAGGTTGACATTAAAAGAAATGTGTGGGGTACTTCCAAACATAATGGTTTTTAAATGGTCAGGTTTTAAAGTTCCATCTGAGAGGTATTCATTGTTCATTAATATGCACAGTACTGTGCAAAAGTCTAAACCTATGCAAATTGTTGAAAGCTATTTTTCTTTGTGTGTGAAAATGCGCAATATTCTTAATAAAGTTAACATTAAAATAAATAAAAACCAACAAGAAAGCAGTAAAATATAAGGATTTGTTTTGTTTGTAAAAAAAAAAGTACTTGATATGGTGTGAGCTGTTGAGGAGAACAAATGTTCGGTTGCAAAACTTGTTCTGCATTACATCATCAGCTCTTTATTTCATTTATGAAGTCCTGAAACCAGGTTTCTGATGGAAACTACAAGTAATTCTGGACTTCCGGCAGAACACAGATATACAGTATATAATCACAATTTCCTGTGTAATGTTATTTGTGTAAATTAATTTTATTTAGTTATGTTAATTAGCAAAAAACATTGTTTATCTAAACAGTGTTTAAATAATTTTGAAAGCCTTTTGTACAGTGCTGCAGGTGAAATATGAAAGGCCTGGGAATGACTAACCAAGTGCCCTTCTTTCTTTTGTCTCTCTAGTGGCTGGATAGCAACAGTGACGTTTTTCCAATATAATGTGGGCTCTGCTGTGGTTATGCTTTTTTCAACTGTTCTATTCACTATAAACACGGTACTTATGGGCCTGGTTCTCATCAGGGTGAGTTGGACACAAAGCACATTTAGGGCCTATCCTGAATACACTTTTAATTACCCCTCCACATATATGTTACTATGGACAAGGCTTCTAATTTCCTATGGTAAAAATTGTAGAATCAGTCACTTAAGTAGTACTTAGACAAATGTTGGTGGAAGATGGTGATGATAACATAAATAGTTAAAGCAGTCTCGCATGTTTTATACGTCTCAGGTTCACCAGCTTTACCGTGGGGGTGGAGGCAGCTTTCAGCGTGCCCAAGAGGAATGGAGCACTGGGGTATGGAAGAGCGCCCCTGTCAGAGAAGCTGGTTTCAATGCTATTGCCGAGACTGGCCCAAGTCTGCCCCAGTATCCTGCCTCTGTACCCAGTTATCCAGAGAGTGGGCCGTGGTGAGACACCATTCTGAACTTTAGATGGAGCCAGAGTCCTGCTTTTCCCCTGCTCAAGGCAGATTTCTCAAAAGCATCATGCCTCCATATGAATTATATAAATGTGAAGTGGTGAAACTACAAACACTACAGAAAGGGGACCAAGCATCCCATATAGGAATCCACTGTACAGTTCACAAATGTTGCCAAAATGGTTCCATAACACCTCAACTACATGTGGAGGGATGTAAATAATGTTACTGGATGAAACCATCATGCAGATAAGGTACTGCTCAATCAAGTTGTGGCAGCTTTTTAAATCTGCTATTGGGAATGTAAAAAAAATTGCATTACTTGAGAAAAAGCACTGCATTTATTTTGCAAAGTGATCCTTTACACCCCATTCCACCCCTTAACTGTGCTGCAGCCATGATTCATTCTTTGATCTTTTGCTAGAAATTATAGAGGTTTTAAAAACCTCTTTTAAAAAAGATTGTATCATGCATTTTTCAAAAACTGACATGACTGGCAGGTGCTTTTTATATTTATATTGACAATGGTGCATGGCTGTTTTTAAGTTGTGATTTTTACTGCACTTCATGCCTTTTTCTATCTGCTGTTTTGTGCCTGATATCCAAAATGGAGATGCGCCTTAATTTCCCTGGTGTGTTCACCATCTGTAAAGAATTCTCTCTTGAGTTGCCTAAGTTTCTGCAGTTCTTCAGGTGGGCATGGCCATGTCCATTTTACAGTCAATATTTTTTGCTCTATTCATTTCTTGCTGTCTGCTTCCTGAGACCAATTGCTCTTGATTTCAGTGCCCTGCTTTTGAAGTATACATTTCTTTAACAAGTGATGTGGATATCACATTTCAACGTGTTCCGATTTGGAGCACCATGTTTACAGAGTGGCCATTTGAATATGGTTTTGAGACATTGTGAGCGTTATTTTTTTCTTTATTTTTGGCTCTGTGGAACCATTGAAGGTTGATTTTCTTTTTTTCTTCTCTTACATCTCATCTCAATTGATGTGTTAACTGACAACTAACATTAAATATGTTTGACAGCGTTCTATATGCATCTTAAATATGTAACTGATTTAACTGAATTTAATAAAAACATTCCTTTTCAGATTGAATGGCTTTCTTCTTAGTATATTATCAGGTGTCTTTTAAGGTGTAAATGGTCATCGTTAAGGCTGGACTACAGTTTTAATCAATTTATGGTTTAACGTAATTGGATGCTTCAGGACAAACAGTGTTACTACTTATAAATCCATTCGTCATGGGCCTAAATTGCACAGATGCTGCCAAATTTGAAATCGTTTATTTATTTTTTTTTTTTTAGGGGGTGGGGGGTGGAGGGGTTATGCAATATTTTAAAGAACCTGGCAGACAATGGACATAGTAGATGACTGTAGTATATTATTATAGAAGGTGAAAAGGGAACAGCTAGATGAATTCTGAACTAATTTAAGACAAAACACCCCTGAAAAGTATAGATGCTTTTAAGCCTTTCACTGAATTAAGAGTATTAAATGCCCCAATTCAAGAAGAAAACCATCAGGATCACAGCCTTGGCAGAGAATCATCAGAGATGTCATTGGTGCTGACATTCAAAGGATTTGCAATGAAAGCTTTAAACAGCAAGTTTATTTGAGTTTGATTGTACAGAGATGTGCATGATCTCTAACTAAATTTACCCTTCTACACACCAAGCTCACAATCATTGTCTCGTGTCAAACTTCATATAAAGGAGTACAGAGCCAGATCCACAAAAAAGTCAATTTGCTTTCATTTACTGCACAATAATTTTAACCAGAGAGTAGCTGAGAGTGACAGTAGCCTAGTGGGTTAAATACTTGTGAATCTGATGACCATAAAGTTGCAGGTTCAAACTACAGTATTCTACCATTGTGCCCTTGAGCAGTGCTACAGGATTGTCTCTCCAATGCTCCTGCATATGCATATATTTAATTAGCTCCTATCAGAAATGAACATAATAAAATACAAAGCTACAAAATAAAAGGTGATTCTAAGTCAAAAGGCTAGGATTTTTACATCAATCTTATTTATATGTATTCACATTCCTTGTAAATATTTTTATTTGATCCTCTATCAGTGTGCTCACAATAACGTGGAAGGGATTTTCCCATCAGACCAGCAGTGACAAATTTACAGGCCTTATTCTTTCACCCCAATGTTCAACATTCCGTGTGCTCCCATCCCCCACTGCCTGCACTGACCAAATAAAACCCGGCATGGAGTTCACTGAGGAATGGGCACAATTGATTTTTTTCCATTCTTCGAGGCTGTTTGTTGAACCATCGGTCCAATCCCCTGTTAATTCAAAATATACGTGATCTGCTGTGTGCTTGGAAGATTTTATACTGAAGAAAAAACTTGTTTAATTACATTGAGGTTCCATAGATTACTAAGGCAGAAATTAAAACAAAGCGGTTCATTCCCGAATGTCGGGCTCGTCAAAAGCCACGGTATGGATTTTGTGGCACGGAATGGAGTCGACAAAGCCATGCGCTCCTTTCCACTTCGCGCTAAATGCACAGTGATCTTGTTGGAGCTGGCTTGGAAATATAGCGGGTTTTCGCTCTCACTCCTGACTATTGAAGCGGGCAGGGATGGGAATGGGACTCAGACAGCCCCTGGGCCGGTTTAACACCACCAGCGGCCTACGAGGACGGCAGACCTGTCTGAAAGTGGACTCGTTTTAAAGCGGGAATGTCTCTTTAAACGCGGGAAACCACGCCTCACTGGCTTTAGGACCGGCTACTTTTCGAGGTTGAAGGCACTCATTGGTCGAGCGAGGCCGTCTTCGAACGCTATCCGGCCTTTTGATTGGTTGGCTGTGGCAAGCCTCAGGACTCTCGCTGCTTTGTGAAGATGGCGGCCGAACTGGTGGAAGCGATGGTGAGTGGACGGGCCGCGTTTCTTTTGCTTTAAGTGGAATAAAAGCGTTTTCCGAGGCCCCAGAGAGGCTGGTCGGTGCGCATTCATACACCTGCAAAAGTGGGGAAGACCGGGTGTCAGTGGTTTTGGCTCCTCTAGTCGTCTGTAAAGTGCGTTCGCAGTTGTGTCTGAGGCTAGGCTAGCTATCGGCTAACGTTAAATGAATGATGGGACTGTTCAAAACAGAGATCAGCTCTTCTTCTCGGAGCCAGAACCTAAACTCTAAGCCTGCGTTTTAGGTTGATGCAGCCCAAAATTAACAGCCTCATGACCTGCCAGACTGCAATTCTGACAATAAATATTAACGCTGAGAAAATATTATTTTGTTCATCCGGCGACTCCCGCCTTCAAAATACCTCTCGATAACACCTCTCCATGCTGCTGTACATGTGTTTATAAAGTATACAGTAAGCATTTTAGTCACGATTACTGCTTGTTATAGTTTTGAATAAACCCATGTTCTGGGATATAGTTTGTGTTTTGTTAAATAAAACTGACTTGTGTTTGAACTGATTTTAAGTAAAATGGCCCGGTATAATCACTTATAAACACAGAGCAGCCCATAGTGTGAACAATGTGACCCCCCCCCCTCTGCATTAAATCCATCGCCAAGTGAGAAAGTGGGCAGCCACCAACATGGAGCAGTGTGTGGTGAGAGTAACTTGCTGAAGGATAACTCCGTGGTGCCACCAGAATTTATGGGATTAAAATCCCCTGCTTTCTCCTCTCAGGGGCAACTTTCTAACCACAAGGCCACCAGCTGCCTCCAAAAAAAATTGGGGTGAGAATTAAAATGATCTGCAGAGGAAAGCTTCATATGAGCATTATTGATTTGCCGTAAATGTAAATGATTTTGTGGGTGGGAAAAGCTCTCCAACATACATGGAGAGCATCATGCCAGCAGTGGCTTACTTGGAAGCTTATTATTGTGGCCCGTTTTCATTGTACTTTGAGAGAGAGAGAAAGGTATTATTTTATTTAATGAATTCAACAACGTTCAATGAATAAATGAGTCTCCTCACAGGTTCCTCGTTGAATGACCATATTTGTGTTTTCTTTTTTTACTTTTTGTCCCTGCTGCACACCTGTTTCTGCTGTGGCCAGAACATGGTGAAGAGTTTCAGGGTCTCTGACCTGCAGACGCTGCTGGCCTCCATGGGACGCAGTAAAAGTGGGCTAAAGCAGGACTTAGTGGGCCGAGCCTTGAGACTGGTCCAGACAGAATACAGCCCGGAGCTGCTGAAGAACGTCCGGCAGCTCTACGAGACGCGCTTTCCCAAGGCTTCTGGATGGCTAGCTGCCCGGCGCCCAGAGGGGGTACCAGCGGTCTCCTACCCAACCCTCAGCACCACCCCCCGAGGCACAACCCAGGGCACAGACTACCTCAATGGCATGCCCAAGCTAGCCGCTCCACCTGCAGCCGAAGTTAAACTAGTGCCCTTGCCCTTCTACCATAACATAGAAACATTGTTGCCACCCACAGAGCTAAGTAAGCCATGTTTCTTCACCAAGTGTCACTAGTTTCTTTCGCTGACGTATATGTTGCCAATTAGAGGTCCAAAAGCTGACATTAGACCCTGTCCAATCTTGCCATACTTTGCAGTTGCCCAGAACAGTGAGAAGCTACAGGATAGTCAGTGCGTTTTTGAATTAACACAGAGCCAAGTGGATCAGATCCGAAACTCAAGGTGAGTGTTTGTAGTACAATAGGATACATACATTGAATAAATTACTGAGTAGATTCCCTTTATTGATTGTTGACAGTTTACTGGATATGTTGGATTTTGACAGATTACTGGATAATTCCTGGCAAATAAAATCAAATGGAAAATAAGTATTCTTTTCCTCTCTGTGTTCTCAGTGAAATTCGCCCCGGGGTCAAATCAGTCCAAGTGGTACTTAGGTAAGTATTATAGTTTGCGGTGCTGAATTTGGAAAGAAAATTGTGGCAAGCTGTTCAATCAGAGCTGTGTGAAAACAACACTACAGAGAATGTGCTGTGCAAGAATGAATTTCTTCCTTGTTATTGGTCTATTGCAGAATTTGTTACACAGACTCCATTGGTGTACAGGAGGACCAGTACCCCCCCAACATTGCAGTTAAAGTGAATCAGTCTTACTGTCATGTTCCTGTAAGTATATTTTGGGTCATTCCTTGAACTCCTTGTTAGGGAGTTTTCATAGAGTGGTACATTTAATTTTGTGGGAGCAAGCCTGGTCAGGATTAAGCCATTCAATTAATTAAGCCCTGAGTGTGAAAAGTTGACTTTTGCAATTATACATCTATTTTTGAATTTAGATTATGCCTTATGATTTATGACTCAAGTCTTCCCAGCTTCCCGGTACACACACATTCCTTCTAGAAACAATGCTTGCATTCAAAATAAATATTTGTTTATTTTTGCTATGTAAAGGAGATGGTTAAAAAG
Source organism: Ladigesia roloffi (assembly GCA_037577295.1). Lineage (NCBI taxonomy): Eukaryota > Metazoa > Chordata > Actinopteri > Characiformes > Alestidae > Ladigesia > Ladigesia roloffi. The sequence continues at coordinate 9,256,648 of JBBKCR010000036.1, read as the reverse complement.
GGAAGAGAGTGCCATGTTTATTCTTGGACTGTAAGGTAATGAGTTAAAAATGAGTGCCATGTTTAGTTTTTTTTTCTTCTTCTTCTTCTTCTTTGAGAATAGACATGTCCTTTATGTACTGTGTAAATCCCCCTTCTTTTATGTTCCTGAATTGTATATTAATTAATTAATTAATTAATTAATTTTTATTTGTCACTGTCCCATCTAGGGCTACTACCCTTCAAATAAACCAGGTGTGGAGCCTCGTCGCCCCTGTCGCCCGATAAACATCACCCCGTGGCTACATCTCTCCACAGCCACCAACAGAGTCACAATCACATGGGGGAATTTTGGAAAGGTATATTGTTCGAAGACAATAGAGAATGATGGAGTTATATACTGATTTGTGTTGTTTGCTACACATTATAGTTGTATATGTGTACATTTCAAATGCTCTGCCTAAAATTATTTCAGTGTGGATATGTATTTTGAACGATAAACAGTGTATCTGCATGCCATTAAAAAAGACAGTTCTCCGCTAGGTCTGGTTAACTTTGCGAGTGTCATTTAGTAATATATAGCAATGTATATTAATTTTTGGATAACCTGATGTATAACAAATATAATCGATAATAACTGCCTAACTAATTGCGCACATCTGGCAAATCTGTTTGATTTCATTTTAGAAAGTATTAATATATAACTATTTGACACATATTTGAAACACTTTAATTGTTTTCTTCTTCACTCACTTCGGTTGTAAGTAAATGATGATACAAAAAATATATTATTTACTATTATTCAGTTGTTTAAGTTATGAGCTGTCATTTAATAATGGAAGCCATATTGTTCCTTATGCTTTCTGGGGGGTGTTGCAAATTTGACAGAATGGCTGAATGTGTCCAGCAGACGTTTGAATTGTGCTTTCTAAGCACACAGCTTGCAGATTTTATACCACAATCAACATTAATGCTTGAAAATGAATCCACGGAATATTATGTAAATATGTATGTAGCAGTTTCATTAAGTGTGATGATCGTCCTGTTGTGCATTTGCAGCGATATTCTGTAGCTGTGTACCTGGTGAGGGTCTTCACATCTGCAGAACTTTTCAACCAGCTGAAGCACTGCTCAGTGGAGAGTGCCGAAAGATGTCGTGAACGCAGTAAGTGAATAAATCTGGCACTTGTGTAATAATGTAGTTACGCACGCTAAGCAATACTTTAGTGATGGAAGCTGTATAGTGGCTTTTAGTGCTGCTTTGGTTCATGAGCTTGGTAAAGAGAAATATAACCCCTGGTAAAATGGTAGAATTGCCACACTTTGAGGATTGAGCTATTTGGCTTTGGGCAACATCCTTCAGAAAAATTTAATTATGCTATATTTATTAATGTGGGGGAGGAGTCTTGACTTTTTTTAAACTTTCAAAGATCTGCACTGTGTGCTGACCACATCACTGATCGATGTTGATATGCTTTTCTTGAGGGAAAGCATTAAAGCCCCTGTGCTCTATAGTGTGATGTCAACATCCTGAAAAATGACTAACACCAAACCTGTTTTTTATCAGTGCTGTGAGGAACGTGTGACATTTCAGTGTACACTAGTAAATTAAAGGAATGATTGCAATCTACCCTGCTGCTTTACCTGACATGCAGCTATAGGGGGCATTCGTTTTTTTTATTCACTGTTCTCTTCCATTACAAACTGCAACAGAAAGCTCTAGCATCATATTTGCGAATGCAGATCTGTGATTCATCTCTAAAAATTGTTGTTCATCCACACTACATGATTACTTTAACAGCAGAAAACCTCCACAGTGGGCTACCGTGAAGCACAGTTCTGTTACAAAAATGTACATGTTTTCACCCTTTTTAAAAAAATTGCTCAATTTTGCATTTGTTTTCCTTGAAATGTCTATGCACTTTTCTGTTTTCTACCAGTAGGATTTTTCAGCTTCCCCAATTACCGTATTTTTCGCCGTATAAGACGCTCTTTTTCTTCCCCAAAATTGGGGTAGAAAAGTTGGTGCGTCTTATATGATGAATATACATTTTGCCTGCATTAAAACTGCACCTAACTTTGTGTGGTGCTTGTTCACAGTCCTCTTTTTATGCAGTGTGTGCTGCAGGCTGGATATGTGGCATGTAGACTGCGGGCTGTGGAGACTTTTCTGACCCTCCCTGCACGGCCAGGCTTCCCTCTCCCGACAGTGTAACCACGTACTGCCCGAGCACCATGTCAACTAGTGTAGTTTTCGTCAAAGAAAATTATGATGAACTATCTTTGTCAACGAATATTTTTTACGTGACATAAACGAGACGAGGCTCGACGTTAATGCTGGTCATGTGACAATAATGTATTATTGTTAACTAATAAGAACGAGACTAAATGTGGTTTTGCAATATAAAAACTGTGCTAAAGTGTCTCTTACTTTTTGTTGACTAAAACAAGATTAGACGCTATTTCCTGTGCGATAGGGAGGGGAGAAAAAAGTAAAGGACGCTCGATGTTGCGTCCCTAAACTTTCGTCCATTGTGCGGCACTGTGAATTAGACTTTAGATTCTCTGCTCGAACCCAAACCCAGCACGATGTTGCCTGCCACCACCCTCGGGTCAGACTGGGCCGTGATGCAGCAGTTGAGTTGCTTGGAGCTCCAGCAGCGCGGGGTGTCAGTTTATAAACGCACCCACAGTTCAGAGCGTGTGTTCTAACGGCCCACGTATACAATTTAAATAACTAGTCAATTTGTCGGGCCAGGCTGGTTTCGGACACAAGTGCACGGGTTTGGGGCCCGATCTGGGCTCTAATGTGAATTAAATGTATCTAGAGAGGCCTTTTTCTGGATTTTCTTCTTTTAAAATTGGGTGCGTTTTATATTCCGGAGTGTCTTATACGGTGAAAAATACCTTAGTTTTTGCCATGTTTGTTACTTTAAACCACCCAACATATTTTGCCACCCTTCGTGTTGTATTTCATGCCTAAAAGGACTTTTATAATCCTTTCTGTCTTGATTTAGAGAAAATGACAATTACTAAAGACATAGTGCTCACATTGCAAAACAATTTTGTTTAATAGCTGAATATTCTAGATTTGTGAAACATGTTTATTTAATTTATTCAAAAATTAATAATTATTTATTTGTTGTGAAGTTAATCCTCTTAAATGTGGCGAAATGTTATAATTTCATTGTTGTTGACTGTACACTGCATTTGTTTTGTTTGTTTTTCAGTCCAGGACAAGCTGCGTTTTGATCCGGAGAGTGAGATTGCCACTACGGGACTGAGAGTCTCTCTCATCTGCCCAGTATGTCTTTTTGTGTTATTTTTCATTTCATATTTTCTGAGAAACGTGTCAGTGGTTAAGTAGGGTTTATTTTGTGTACGTAATTATATTTATCCTTTCAACGGACATAAATTTAACATGTTCTCATCATTTAACATAAAGATGATTACACCTGTCTTATCAAGTATAAATTTTTCTCTGAAGCTGGTAAAGATGCGATTGGGGGTGCCGTGTCGGGCACTCACTTGCGCCCATCTGCAGTGTTTTGACGCGGTCTTCTTCTTACAAATGAATGAGAAGAAACCCACCTGGACCTGTCCTGTGTGTGACAAACCTGCTCCCTTTGAATTGCTCACTATTGATGGGTAAGTTGAGCGCAAATGTGAGACTGCGTTGTTGCCTGCATTATATGTTTTATTAATGTAATATTAAATGTCGCATCACATTTAGAGCATATAAGTTGTAATAATATTTCAACATAAGATTTGTAGCCCAAACTAAAATGCGCTTTTCTCCATCCAGATTGCTCTCTGAGATCCTGAAGGAGACTGAGGATGTGGAGGAGATCGAGTATCTGACCGATGGTTCGTGGAGACCTATCAGAGATGACAAGGAAAAGGAGAGGGAGCGGGAAAACAGCCGCACCCCAGAGTATCCAGTGGTGGATATATGTAAGATTTTATAATTGTTTTTGTTTACCTATGCATCTCGTCATGAAAAATGTTTGTCAAGCATGAACAAATAACATTAATCAAATGTGAGATTCAGTGTAAAATATATATAACCTAATATACATAACTGTTCTTAAGGCTTAGGCCTCACCGCCACAAAATTATATTAAGTTTTCTAGGTAGTTTGCTCTAGAAGACTATACATGATAAACAAATATACATGGACAAATTAATTGCAGGTATTGTTTTCAAAGCAAAACTATTTGCATCTACTATTCAGTGTGTCTTCTTATAAACCTGTGTTTTAACTATTAGAACCTTTTTCTTTTTTTTTTTTTTGCTGCAGAAAACACTGCCGAGATACATTGTTTGATCATTATCTGTGTAATAATTTTCTCTGATGCCACAATACTGAACACAGCATAAACAATACACTGTATGTCAAACCACAAACACCCACGCACAGCTTGTATAATCTCTGTAGAAAAGCACACTGACATTATAAAAGAATATGGAGTAGCTGCACATGAGTCTCACATCACTATGTGCATTGCCAGACTAGAAGAAAATAAAGACCCCTACCATTGAACAGTAACCCAGTTGCCACGGTTCTAGTGTGATGGAGCTCTGTTCTGTGCATTTAGGATGAGCTGGAGAGATATTTGTGGTCACATCCAGCGATTTTATCTAGACTGGACAATATTAAGAGGGCTAAGACTGTTACTATATCCATAAGCACTGACCTAATGGCAATTTTGTCATCAGTACTTTGATTTTGGCTAAATGTTAAAAAGCAGGGTTGTACGAACCTTTACTGCTAGTATTAATACTGGTAGCCTCCATGTTTCCCCTTCGTTCTTCTTCTAAATCTATATATTTAATTACAGCATTGACGATCGGGGTTCAAGTTTGCTTTATCGTTAGCATTTGTGTACACATACACAGCATATTGTGATGAGGCGGTATTTCTCCATGGGCTACAGTGCAACTTATAACAGTGCAGGGTAACGATAGAAACAAAATAAACAAACACCGCAATGTAACAGTATAGTGTAAACAGGATGTAAACCTTCCAGAGTAACTTGTATTTTATCGTAAGTATGATTTATATTGGTATGACTGAGGCAGTAAAATAGATAATACAGCAATGTAACTGTAAAGTGTTGATGGGATGTTGACTTTCCAGAATGACTAATCAATCAGATTTTGCTTAATCAATATTTATTGTCTCTTTTCAGGTGTTCCTGAGGCGAATGGTCACTCTCCAGCACATAGCAGCACGAGCCAGTCGGGAAAGTCTGCATCGGGTGGCCAGACTGCAGCCACTGGAGGGGCCAATGCCTCTGTGAGCAGTGGGGCAGTGGTGGACCTTACTCTGGACGACTCATCGGACGAGGAAGGGGGAGGGGGGGCTGGGGATAGTGAGGACACGGAAGACAGCCAGGACAGCCCAGCGCCCAAAAGGGGTCGATACGATTATGATAAAGACTTGGTCACTGCATACTGAGACAGGCTGAAGATACAGACTGAGAGGGGCAGGGCGCAGGTTGGCTCTGAGCTATGGAATTTCAGAAAAGTCCCCTTTCTCCCCATTGTTTCCTCTCATAAAACATGCCCCTCCCCGCCACCCATTAAAAATATACATGCAGACTCGTGAACACATGCACAAAGCTGTTGACCTCTGGAGCAGATGGGCATCCCCATAACACCACTGGAAATCCACAGATGCCCTCTAAAGCCATCCTCTCTGTCTTCTCCTCAGCATCTGAATACTGTATTCTCCCTTTAAATGACTGGAGGAGTTACAACCACCTTCATTACATTCTTTCTGTATCCTCAATGCATTGTTTTCAGTCCTAACCACTTAGCCCCATCGTCATCCCACGCATTTTAGCTGTCAGTTGAGTTAATTGAGGAGATGCTTAAGGAGATCTGAACATCTGCAATATTGAAAGGTCAGAAGCAGTAGTGACACAAAAAGACGAAATCACATTTTCAGTTTAGATTTTTTAAATTACTAATTGAAGTAGAAATTCTAACTTTACCACCCACATGGAGGCATTGTCATTGGGCTTTGATATTGTAGAATAGCAATTATCAAGAAGCCAAAAATAACTGTCCGCTGTCAGAAATCATGCATGGTTTGGTCAGATTTGGAAGGATTCTTCTTCCCATATATTTTGTCTCTCCCCTGTTTTTGCTCTTTATTTCCCACAGAAATTGACAACCTACCTCAGTCTAAAGGCAAACAGCTTGAATGAATAGACAACCTGACTTGATTTATTTTGTTTTGGTTTTTTTTGTTATGCACAGTAACACTGGAGGAAAAAATGTGCTCACTACATTATCTGTGGTGCCCCTGTTTCACTGAAACGATGTGTTTCCAATCAGGTTTTCTCAACATTACTGTATGATAGGCACCACATGGTGCTGCACTGTACAGTAGCCTCCCAGCTAAAAATAAATATGGAGTTTTCTCATCTTTAGTCAACACTTAGAACTGTGAGGAATTAAGTTAGTGACACTTTTGCAATTGATGTTCCAGCAGGTAAATATTGTACAGTAGGAGCTAATTATGTATTAGAACTTCAAATGGATGATTGCAGGTCTCTGAAATTTCGCTCTTGCAGGCTGTGAAATGGAGCGATGAGGGAGATCAAATCGATCTGCTTTCAAAGAAAACGTGATCTGGTTGGAGGCAGGAGGAGTAGTTGGATTTGAGGAGAAGTCCAGATGATGCCAAGAAGTTAAACAGCCTTTAAAGACATGGATGGTTGACATGCAGAATTGACTTCAGTCTCTGGGCTTGGAAGGAGTTTGCATAGCATGAATTCAAGTTAGGCATCTGGATTAATGGGTTCCTTTTGGATGTCTCGGGTTTTGCAGTTGAGTCTTTTCAGGCTCTGTTTCCAAAGTGCTGTTGGATGTTTTTTGTTTTTTTGCCCCCCAGAAGAGAAAGGCTGTGAGATGGGTATGTTTGCTTAATCTCTTGGCATGGAGTTGGTCATTGTTCATTTGATCACTTTTTTTTTTTAAAGAGTATTTATTGATTAACTGTTCATCTTTAAATAGCTTTTGGTATTATTTGTACATAGGAAGCATTTGAGAAGAGTGCAGTGCTATTCGAAGGCTTTTTTTGTTTTTATGGAAATGGGGTTCAGGAAGGATTGGGTTTTTGGCTGGTTTGGATTACGATGGGAATTTTGGCCATGTTTTCTAGCAGCCCATTGCTAAAGTCAGTGTAATCCACATTATTCAGGCTAGTCATGTGAGTCAGTCAGAACGTGAGAGAACAAATTTAGCTAGGTCCTTGGCAGAATTTATAGTTAAAAATATTTTAGGCAAGTAGGATTTTTTTCGTTCAATTTGGTATAAATCCAAGCTTCAAAGAAACCACTGCATAATATCCACTGCTTTTGGTGACATTTTTTTCTTCCTGTGATCTGACTTGAAGACACTTGGTACTGTATCCCATCTGTGAAAAGAAGAGCAGAAGATCACAGCCATGAGAAAAGTCCAATTAATTCAGCTTGATCTGTGTGTGAGTCAGCATGGTCTTCAGTGTATTGTCTTCACAATACTTCTCTCTTTATTAGAGAATGGAGTGCTGATTTTTTTGGCATATTTTTCTCTTCTTGAGTCTCTGTCAAGTGTGCCCACAGATCAGACATCATCTGTGTGGATAATGTTTTTTGCAGCTAAAATGTAGGACCCTCCTGAATAGATTTCCATTTTAGGCTTCTTAATGTGCTTTTTTCCTTAAATAAAAGAAGCACGTAGATACTTAGGCCAAGTTAATTTATGCGCAGTAGAATGTGACTGACTATGCTGATTGACGACACCAAAACCCCTTTTTTTCAGCTGGTCAGCAGTGAGAAGGTTTTTAGTGTCTCTGAGGTTGAAATCTGGGCTTTGACTTGAAGTGGTGATTTGGGACTGGAGGAGAATCTTCCGTGGTGACATCCCTTCTTCTTACAGTGCTTAAGATAGCATGGGCAGTGGCTTGCAATCCTTGATGTAAATGTTTTGTTTGTTGTGTCTTTTTATATGTTCATATTAAAAGCCAATAAAAAATAAATAATATTTTATCAAATTTTGAATTGCCTCCAGTTGCTCCAGTGGGTGAAAACAGATCTGACATGTAGGTGTTTGGTTATCACCACTCTCAGAAGAGCTCTATAAATCAGAGAAATCCTGTCCTTGACAATGTCGGACTTGGCTGTAGGAAGCAAGTATTCAGCTGTCCCTTTGTGAATGGAAAACGAAATTGTAAAAACTCTACTCTAAATCATACTCTAACATGTCATTTATGTGTGCAATTAATTAAACTGATTTTTAAAAAAGTAGTATTTTTGTCTCAAGTGTCTTTCAATTTTTATTTTATTTAGTCGTTAGTTTCTAGTGTGTGTGTTTGTTTTTTATCACATCTCTAGGGTGACCACTGTTTGTTTTAAGTAGCTTCTTGATCTTGCCACTAGATGGCAGCCTGGTGTATGACGTGAGTTGAGTTTGGTATTTTAGCATCCATAACGTTGAAAAAAAGTAAAGGTAACCAGCTCAGTACAACAATGACGTATACATAACATGTTTGATCCATACATCGTTATTTTATCATTTTATGTGTTACACACCTAGATTTTAAAGCTGAAATAGTTTTAATTTTAAGTGGTTCAGTGTTGAACAAAGTTGCCAAAAAGTTTTGGCGGTTTTTGGCCAATGCCATAGATCAAACAGAGGTCTGCTACCCAGGCTGAGTCAGTCTCTCTGTCTCTCAATGTCTCTTTGTCTCTCTCTCTGTTTTTTCCCTCTCTTTCTTAGACTTTCTCTCTCCCTCTTTAGGATGAGGCTCAATCACACATCCTGCTCTGATTTAACTTCTGAAGAACCCTCAGGCAGTTATAGCAAAATGGGCTCTGGTTATTGTGAACCCGGTCCATTATGGAGAAAATGTTACCAGCTTTTTGTTTTGTTATGTTTAGCCATGTAAACCAACGAACAGTTTCCCTTGTTCAATACAATTGTAATTGTAGGGTTATCAATCCATAGTCTATGAAGTTTCCTCATCCTGCAAAATATTACTTTCAGAAAAGGTTAAAACTCACTGGTTTACCTTCAGCTGTTTTTTTGAAATGCTAGATTTATATTGAACATATTCCTAACATACAAGTTCACAAAATGTCCAGCACAGACGCAGCTGCCTACGCTTTTTGGAGTTTCTCTGAGTCTGAGGTTGACTGGCTCTGATTCACTCCAGAACCCTGAGAAGATCGTGACCAGAAACCAGGGGAAATCAGATCAGGAAGGGGGTTGTATGATTAAACGCAGTTTGAGGAGTGGGTGAGTGTGGCTCAGAATGAAATTGCGGATAATGAGAGGGTTATTTTAGGTTAGTGGAAAGGTCACAGCAGATCTAATTCTTTACTCGTCTAAAGTGACCTGAAGAGAGTTTCCAGCATTTCTGCAAGAGGAGCTTTAATGCAGTGGAGCAAACAGTTGATCAGAGAGGAAGGCGAATGCGGTTCTCCGCCAATTTCACTAAAACTTACTGAAAATAAATACTGATAGTGTATCACCAGTTTATCCTGGTGTGAACTTGCCACATAGGTTCATGTTTCATATTTAGATGAAGGCTACCATTCAGGTCTGGTTGGGAGTTGAGCTCTCATGTTTATATGAATATAAACATATATACAATG
>JBBKCR010000036.1:9185147-9197154 GCA_037577295.1 Ladigesia roloffi | reverse complement strand
TGTGTGTGTGTTTATATCAATGATATGCACACATATATATGCATACATAAATATAAATATATATTTATACATATATATGTGTGTGTGTGTGTGTGTGTGTGTATGGACATTTATAGAGATTTTTTTCATTAAAGTAGAAGAAAAAGTAGAAGAAAAATCTATTGTATCTCCGGTTGAATCCGATCCTTTGATCTGTAGACATCTCCGCACACCTCTCAAAAGAGTACTTTTAAGTTTTATCACTGTCCCATTGAGTGGGATTCCTGTGCCCTGGTTATGGGCACAAGCTAAACCAAAAATGTAGTCTCCAAGCACATCTCTCTCAATTCACCCTGCTTTGCTTTCTCTGGCCCTGGGGCTGCCCACCCCTCCCCCACTCTGCTCTGTTATGATCCCTCCAGTCCAGCCCTCTGAATCAGCCACAGGGAGAGATCACTCCAGCTCTCTGGTCATGGTCAAAATTGGGTCGGACTTAGACAAAAAAGGAAACCTCTGTGAAATGAGAACTTCAGGGGAAAAACTGTTTTGTCTTGATATATTTTTGAACCCTGCAGCCCACACACAGATCAGTTCTGCTTACTGCAGTATATATTTGCATTCCATATTCTAGTCATAAGTAGATTATACTCATGCAATAATGCGTTTACAAAACAGTAATCCCAACAAGTGAACTTTTATTCAATGCAAATATATTACAAAAAATATAAATCTGAATAAGCCGGTACTGCTTATTAAGGTGTAAAAATAAAAACGATCACCTCGTGTTTTACACTACATATTCTACACTGTGAGAGAAAAACTAATGTGGGCGCTACCGTGAACCAGAGTAATAAAATGATGTCACAAGCTGCTCTTCGACCACGCGTCACGAAGGAGGGCGGTAATTGACTGAATATACGGTCTACAACTGGTCAATTTAACTGTTCATCACGTTTTCCAGCGTTTCTATTGGCTACAGCTCTGAGGGTTTATCTCCCCATCTCACGCTGCTCGTCTCTTCTTCTTCCTCCGCCGTCTACGTCCGCCGAAGAATGTAGTCCGGAGCCGCGGTGCTGTTTGACGATTAAAGTACAGCTGACGAACGTCGATTTGTACGTTTTAAGGCACCCTTCTAAGTGTTACATATATTTCGACTCCTAAAAAGAGTGCTTCAAAGGTATATTTCTCCTTTGGAGCGTTTGAAACTGGACACCACTGGCTCCTCTTCCAGGCGGAGGAATACGTTGTTGCTGCTGACAATGTGGATGGTGGTGGTTAAGATGTCTACTAGAAGAATGAATTCATCTCAATTGTAGCAACAAAAAAAGAGGAGAGTCGCGAGGGAGAGTCTGTTTGGATACAAGTGTATACTTTTGTTTTTTTTTTCTTTTTAAACGTGGATTTTTTCCTACCGAAGGATGTTTAAAGCGGGATTAGGAGACGTTTCGCCGTGATATAACCCTTTTCTTTAGCCCTGCGCCTCAAATACTCCTCAAGTTTGTTGTTGTTTTGTTTTTGTTGTGTTTTTTGTTTTTGCTTTTCTCCCTCGAAGACTCAGCCTTTGCTTTCAAGTCATTGGGTGTCAAGCATCACAAAAAGAAAGGTAAGATCGTTTTTTATTGTTTTTTTTCTTTATTTTGGTCCAGCCTTGTTATGTTTGGGGATGCAAAAGTCACTTATTGTTGTGGGCTAAAGTTCCAATTTCCTCCCCAGTTATGTTTTCTTATGGAGGAAAAAGTGGAGAAGGGGGAGTTTGTGTGTGGAGGGCTGAAGTGGTCTCTAATCAATTCTATCTCAACTTGCAAGGACTCTTTTGTCCCCCTTTTTATCAGCAGAAGGATTTAGGGGTTAACTTTATTTGTTTAGTGGGTACCCTAACCGAACAGACTAGTGGCTGTCACTTTTCAGAGCTCTCTGGCTTACTTCAGTTTGTTCATAAAAACATTCAAGGCTGAACAACCCCACTGCCTTTTCTCTCACACACTTTTTCCCTACCGTCGTTAAATGACTAATAGGCAAGTCTCACATTTTTGGCAGGAAATTCCTTTTGCCTCCCACCCCCACTCACCCCAACCAACCCCCACTGTCTGCTCTCTCAGCTCCATCAAATAATTTCTCGGAGAGAAGGAAAAAAGTTGACTTTTTGGAGTTACCATGAGCTATTTTGTTTGCAAAGTTCATGGAGAGAGAAAGAGAGAGACCAATCTGGGCCAGCATTTCCCCCCTCACACCAAGCCCGTGTGTGTGTGTGGGGGAGAAATTGTTTTAAAATGGTTCTTTAATGCGTGGTGCATATAGTCCTGGTTCTGCAGAATGAAGAAGGTTTTATGGTCCTCTTTGCTGTTGGAAATGGTAGCTAACGGAGCAGAATGAGTTTACAACCAGGAATAAATATTTACATTGTTTTAGTCTGGGCAGCTCGCCCTGCCTATACACAAAGAGGGGAAATGGCATTAGTTAAAAAATATCACCACACTAAGAAAATGTTTGTATTTTACCTTTGAGTGCGTAGTTTGTATTTCCCTAATTTTTTGTGCATTGGTTAGGCTGTCTTTGCACGTTTATTAAGCAGTTTTGTTCATCCCTGTTTTTGTTGTTGTTATTGGTGTGGTTGTTGTATTTATTCATCTCCACATCCTCCTCACAGCTTTGCTATTGACTTATCCTGGGTGCTGTCCATGAAGGTTCATGGCTGGACTTTGCTGTTGGTTGAGGGAGTCTAACAACAGCCCAGATGGACATATAATTTTCTTCAAGGAATAGTTCCCCCAAATACCTAAATTATCTTCCTTCCCGGCCCTTAAACGCAACATGAAAAAGTTCGTTTTTTTGGTCTGGATCTACATAGCACATAATAAGTGTAAGATTTTGGGTGACAGACTAACATTACTAATTTGCATGAGACTCAAAGCTCCAGTGCAGTTCTGAAGAAGCTAACTTCACTCACACCAGGCATGTCTTGGCTGATCAACTATGTATGAGGTCAGGGGTGAACTGTAAATTAGACATTTGTACTTTTTTGGTGAACCACTCCATTTAGTAATACCAGACCTTTTCTTGGTGTACACGGATGAGGGGCTTCCAGTCTCTCCTACGCTGTGGTTATCGTCGTTTGCTGAAAGATGACTCTCTGTAAAGGGAAAACCTTTTATCTGAGAGAAAAGAGGGATTGGATATGGACTTTTTTGATGGGAAGATCACAAAACTGGCAGAAGAAATTCCCACCCCCTTTGGCTTTCTGCTGTGGATTTTAAGTGCCAGAACTGGGCTGTATGGAGGTCTGTTTCTTCACTCTGTAGGACACTCTGTGTCTTTAACTGGGCCTGATGAACACTGCAGCAGTAAGTTTAATGCAAGCAGGTCTGCCGTAGCACTTTTACACCAGGGAGATATCAGAGCATGTGAAACACTGCAGACGGGTTGTGTTTTTAAAACCGACTATAGGTTAAGCTGGGTCGTGATACCGTTTTAACAAAATTAAGTGATTAATCTGAAAAAAAAATGAGGTGGGAAGTTATTTTTATTTTAATGCAAGACACACTGCTTGCAAAATAACTAGCACAAGTTCTGCTACATTGGTGTGGTTTTGTTTGGTTTAGTTGGTTAATTTGTGTGTCTGGGATCATGGTTTAATGATGTTTGGCAATTCGATTGGATCACAAAACACACTTTAGTTTTATTGCTTTTCTTTGACATATAGATAATTTGTATTGTTGTGGATAAGGACTGTTTTGAGTGGTCAGTGCAGAATTAAACTCAAAGCCAAAGCTACAGTGCCAGATTGAACCTGATTTGCCTGTTGGTCATCTTGATGCCTGTGTTTTTCAGGTTAGCACTGCACAACACATTTCTTGTGAGGATAGGTTATGTAGTTTTATCTCTCCTACTGCATTCTCTTGCTTTCAGGAGTGTAGTTTTATTCACATCAGTAAAAACTTTCTCTTGCAGGGCTCTTTAAAGACAGTGGGGCATGAACGAGCAGCAGGACCACACAATGGCGGTCGAAACAGATAAGGAACTCAGCGACCTCTTGGATTTTAGTGCGGTAAGAGAGTGAAAATGTGTTGGGGGTTGGGCCAGGAGGTGGGTCGTGGTGGTGGTTGGGGGTTGGGGGGGTGGTGTCTGGGGGGGTTTGGAGTTTGGTTGAGGGCACACTAGAGAAGTTCATTACCTGATTGCTGGTTGACTTTGTGCATTCGGACGACACGCTTGTAAAGATTTGTTGAAATGCGTGTCCATATGATCAGTATTTTTTTTATTAAAAAGATAGGGCAGCATATTCGTATATGTATTGTACATGTACTAGGTGTCAGAATGATCTGATTGTCAGGCTCTTTTTCACGTTGTGATCATTTTGACTTTTGGTTCTTTTCATTTCATTGATAAAAGTGCTTGATTTTAAACAGTCACCAACAGCTTTTATATTAAACTGCAACATAATCTAGGTCCAGGCAGGTACACAAAGACATTGTAGTCCACCATGCAAACCTTTGCTGTCAATTTTGCCCCTAGCTGCGTGAGACATTTATGCATCATGACAAGACTGTGGCAAAGAATCTGATGTGGAAACTCACCTCAGTGGAGGCAATGGGGAGCATTGCTTATGCTCAGATTGAGTTAAATTGTGAAACTATACATATATATATATATATTTGTATTCTTTCTATTAACTTTTTAGCCATTTCTTTTATACCCAGTCATTTAAATCTGATTATGGTTGGAAGGTGGTCAGTGTAGCACCCATTAAAAAGAGAGAGCTTATGTAGCATGTTTTAATTTTTTAATTTTGAAATGGTTTGCAGTGATGGAAAAGTTTTTTTTTATCATAACATCAGGAGATGCAAGCCTTTGAATCCTAATAAGGAAAACATTGTATAGCAAGAACAGTGAGACTGCAGTGTTTCCACATTTTTCATTCCAGTGAAACGGCTTAGACAGGCCTAACCCCAAGAGATCTGCAGGCAACAGATATTGGGGACTCGGCTCTGTCGTCAAGTTTATTGTGGTTTACAGATGCTAACTTGAGGAGTTTTCTTTTGTTGTATTACAAATGAGCACACTCAAGTTAGTATAGTTTGAATTTTGGAAAAATTACACTTATACCATTATTTCTGAGCATTTTAGGGCAACATCACAATTCCCTGTTCATGATCAGCTCAGCTGTCATTATTTGCCAATCACTGCAATGGCAGAAATATGAGAATTGGTAAGCCGAGGAGAAAATGTGGGCTGTGGTCCATGATTTGGATGACCAAATTAGATTTGCTTTGCTTTTGCATAATGACCAGAATGAAGTAGAAGAATCTAACATGAAAATCTTTATTTTCTGAGGTGAAAGATGTACATAATCAATGCATGTTTCTCTTTTTTGAATATTTAAGTGCCTTTCACTTGGGCTCCATGTCAGTGATCAGAGAAAGGTCACTAGTACCTGTAGCCATGTGGTGGTATATGTTTGACCGTCCTGCTGGGATACTGTCTAGCTTGACGTTGTTTTTGTCTATAGTGCCATAACATAGTATGTACTATTACATTGTGACCCTGTTGGTTTTGACAGATAAACTCTTAAATATATGTGCATTGGTTGAATATTAAGAACGATATGTTCTAAGAAAGTGTGTTTGCTTGTGAGGTAAATCAAATGTAAAGTGTGTATGGGAAATTGTATGGGTACCATGTGATTGTTTTCCTAAATGTTAACAAACAGTGCTTTGGCCGAATAAATGGGAGATGAAACCCATTTACATAAAAACATTTAACTGTCACTGGAGCTTTAAAACATTGACGTTATGAAAAAAAAACATTGCTTTAAGGAAAGATTGAAAAGACAAGACTGTGACGATTCAGCAGTATCCCAGTGCATTGTTGATCTGTCCCCCTCTATTGTGGGGGAAAATGTGAACATATTTTTTCTTCTGTGTTTCATGCCTAAATTTATTACATGTAAAGTGACCAAAGTAGAAAATATCCAGATTTCATAGTAGTCCTGAGTTATCAGTTATCAGTGAATTCACACTCTTTATGCGGTTGAACAGTAGCATAATAACCATATATGTGTCTTGTAAAAAAATGTGTAACTGGGGCTCTGCATTTGGCTGCTTTGTTTGAGTGTACCTGTTGATATCAGACTTGGACTACGCTGAACTGATGCTGCAGGCTGTAACCTTTCCTTCTGTGTTTTCTTTGCTCTAGATGTTTGCACCCCCTGTGGCCAATGGGAAGAACCGGCCAACCACACTTGCCAGCAGTCAGTTTGGTGGCTCAGGTAAGACCTTAAGGTTCCTGGAGGAACAGAGAATAAATATTCTCTTTTTCTTTCTTTCTGTTGTCCTTTCCCTGTCCTTTCTTGTCATGTTAAAAATAAGCCCGAAAGGTACAGAACATCCAGTGTTGTAGGAGGGAATATTTAATTAGTCCTCATTAAGTGGGCTTACCTGACCCCCAAAGATATTTCAAGTTGAAAGGTCAAGTTAAGCACCGATCTTTGAACCTATTGTCTTTTTTGTTTGTTTGTCCTCCCTCACTTCCCACTCTTTGTGTTTACTCTGGTTGTTGGTTAGCCTGGTACCACATAGCACATTAGACCAGTGTTAAAAGCTCGCAGTGTCCTTGCATTGCACTTAGACTTTCTCAGGTCTGTGTGCTTTTCTCCCCATCGACACACCAAACATCTCCCTGAATGGGAACAATCTGAGAACAAAGGGTTAAATGAAGGACTTATGGTCTCCAAACGATTCCCCCACCCCGCTGCATAAAACACTCCTCCCCCTGAACAACAGAACACTTTCTCCCCCCACCAGCTCACAGGAAACGGCTCTGCTCTGAAACAAAGCCTGCTCCATGCCTCCTACCATCTCTGAAGCTCCCCAGCAGCCCAGCATGAAGAAAGTAAAGGACATTCTCAGAAAGATCAGTGGCATATTTCTCAGTTTGGAGCTTTTTTAAATGGCAGTTACTTAACAGTGACAAACTAATCTCTCAGTTTGAGGTCTTGTGAAAGCTACCTATTGATGCCAAGGTGATCTGTCCTAATGAAAATGTCCAGGGTCAATAAGAGATGAAAAACAGGCAGCCCATCTTGAGTAGGAAAAAGTTTGGAAAATGCTTAATCAAAACCAGCTCTACAGTAGTGTAATTGTCTTATGACAGGAAGATTTTGTATGTGTGTTTTATAGCAGCTGTTTTTTACTGGGCAGGTATGGGTATTGAGTTCTGGAAGTGAGCTCTGCAGAACAGAATAACACAGGTCTCCGGAATTATTTGAACATCCATCGGTGGAGATTAATTAAACTGTGGTAAAAGGAAAGAATGCTCTAGAATGATATGAATAGGGACGAATTCTCTAGAATTGTGTGAATAAATAAGAATGTTCCAGAACCGTGCAAACGAAGGGATAACTTTTTCAAGTGTCCCAACACTCGCTCACCCTTATGGTGTGCCAACCCAAAGTTTAGATTTATTGGAGAGCGTTGGGTTGGTGTGTACTGGTCTTATGAAATGAAACATATGAAGAAGCAGTGGCCTTCAAGTCTGCATCTGTTCCTCAGGACAAAAGTGCTCGGAAGGGTGCTAATTGCATTAAACCCGTGCTCCCCCTTCACAGTGTGCTGGTGGAGAGCTGTCTTTGCGGGAGAGCGTCACCCTGAGGGGGCTCAGCCAGGCGTCCTCTCGCTCACCTCCGCAGCTGCCTGTCTCGTCACCCACTGAGGCCAGCATTAAGACAGGACAGAGCCCATTTCCCTCTTTCTCACATCCTAACACACCCATAAGCCCCTTTCACACATGCACTGCCACTCTGAAGTTCTCAAGACTTTACCCGGAGGAGCTGGACGTGTTAACGCAAATGTCTGAATCAGCCGGACCGGACGTTACCTTAGTTACCTCAGTTCAGAGTCTCTTTAATATCCATTTGAGAACTTGTGTGAGCGGAACAGGTAATTTTGCAGTGGATTCATAGTGACTGAGTGGACATATTGATATAATTTTCATACAACTGACATAAAACTGGAAGAAATACTGAAGAAGGGCCATTTACAAGATGATGCCACCAAAATTTGTTAACTAGAGAGGACAAAATTCGAGCGATCTGTTGGTAAGGACCAACAAATTCAAGGAACAGAAATAGTCTATTGGTTATGACCAAATTATGAGCCGGCTGTGTAACCACATTATGTCCTGCCTCCTGCATGCTCTATCCAGACGTCACCCTCTGCCTAAATCAGAGTGTTTCCAGTAGGTGGAAACACGTCCAACACGGAAAATCTCCTGCTGTGTGCTTCATGTGGGAAAGGGCAACCCTGGATAATGTCCAGCCCTGATTCTCCTATATGAAATATATGAAAACCTATACTCCTTATCTCATAAAACAGTAAGCATTATTATTTTGCAGTTTAGTTAGACTTGCTCAGTAAATAGCACATAATAAACTGAATGAAGTAATTAATATGTAATATGCAGTTAAAAGAATTAAGGTCTAACAGCTTAAAGCAATTTTCTGTTTCTAGTTTTATGTTTTGCTTTGGCCAGATTCAAAACATACTGTGGTTTCTGGGTAATCTTAGTTTGTTTGTTTTTTTGTTGTTGTTTTTTGCTTTTGTTCTCTATTTTAAGTACTCTGGTTGCTTAGGTGTACGACTTAGATTTTTATTAATGGTGAAATGGGTTTTAGATCCTTTTAGGGTTCCTAAAACTCCCATTTGATGCTGTCACTAAACCTAATCTTACCAGTACAGATGTGAATTGTCATTTGCATGTTAATCCAAGTTCTTGTCATAGTAAGTGCTCACTAATTAGTGGCGTAAAAGCTTGTTACATGAATGGTTTCAAGTGTTTATCTTTGAAAGGCATTGATGGTGAATGTTTAGTCTGCCTCTAAACATCATGTACAAAGCCACCAGCATTATAAACTTCTTAACAGTACTGCTGCTAGTTTTAGTGTAAAGTTTGACACCCAGCTATCACTATTTAATTGTTTCACTTTTTAATTTTCAGGGTTCAGGTTTGCTCTTTCTGAGAAAATCTGTATTTCCTGGTAATTTGCAGTTTAAGAAAAGGTGTAACATTAAGCTACAACCTTCACAATAACGAAATCTCAGGAAGCTACAGCAAGGAACGATCCCCAAACAAATCTCAGTGGGTATCAGTGCCTGTAGGCTTTTGCAGTTTATGATAAAATTATCCATTCATGTAGTTGATGTTATTTCGGCTATTTGAAACTTATAGTGTAGATAAATATTCTGCACACCATGATCAATTGCTAAAAGCCCAAGCCTTTTGTCATTAATTGTGAGTTTTACAGACTCACAAAAAATCAAAACAGAAGACAAACTTCTATGATATCAGTGGTCTATTCATTTGTGTCTTCTTGTAATGCTCAGAGTTTTAGACTGAAACAGAGCCTCAAAAATCTGACATTCATGAGTGTGCACAGAGCTCTGAGATCTGTGAATTGACAGATCTAAATGTGCTGTTTTTTACACTTTCTGAGTAGCTTATTAGCAGTGGCTAAAAGAAAAATGCTAACGTTATCATCGTTGTTACATGCTGCATGCATTTCTTCTTCTTTTCCTTCTTTTTCTGCATCTTCCTTCCGCATTCTCAATGTTATAAAAAGCTCAGGTCTTTATGCAGTGGGTTTAATTGCGTTAAATCCAAAAGACACTGTGTGAAAAGACTTCAAGAAAAGACTAAACATTAAACTGTAATTAAGCATGAAAATGACTGTTTCTGATGGCATTTTCTCTGTGTGCCAGCACTTCAGTCTGACTCACTCACATCAGGCAATACCAGGATTTCAGTTTTAGATTGCAGATTAGAGTACAGGACCTAATAATATATAAGAACAAAATGTTACATTTTACTTGTCAATTTCATGGTAATTATATATTTATGATATAATTTATTATGTTGATAATAATTTACACATTTAAGTGTTCCCTTACTTGTAGTTACAGATGTGTTTTGGAATGTCAAGGTTTTAATGCCATTTGATAAATATACATTATTTAAGTCGGAGTGATGGGGGTCAGTTTTTCAACAATGTCATATTACGGATTCCAAGTGGTTAATCAGTCTAAATGTTAGCATTAGGAAATTGCAAACTTGATCTCTGTAACCTGACAATATTGGAAGTTATCCATCCAAAACTTATGCATCAGCAGCAGTTTAAAAAGATGTAATGGCACTTTGTGGATTTTTTAGTTCTCTTACATTTATGTGGTTACCAAAATTGCACTTTCGTATTAAACAAGTTGTCCTTTTACTGACTCTAAGACTGATGTCACTAACCTTCCTGACAAAATTAATTAATTCCAGTATTTTTATGGAGCAATATATCACTATGTCAAAAAAGCAATATGCTTGCAACTTTTGCCTTTTGTCCATATTAGGAAGCCTAGAGGAGAGTATCTAAAATTTCAGAGATTTTTCATAGATGAGCGCTTTTTAACTCCTACAGCTGCCAAAATCTTCCACAGCTGCCAGGAAAGTCTAATTTCAACCCCCTGTGATGCCCAACCTACATATGACATCCCTGTTGTTTCATATTCCCTCTGACTTTCCATTCCTCCATGTTCCCACCTAAAATGATTTTATATGCTGGATTCTTTCACAAGGCCGATCGGTGCCCGCTTCATTTGCCATGCTGCCTGCGTAGGCTCCATAGATCACGGCTGTCAGCGTGGATGTCGCTATTTGCACTGCTTTGTTAGCTTCATCACTCATGCTCAGCCTTCAGCCGCCGCGCTTGCCGAGACCCCCTCTTCCCTCACACATTTTTAATTAGACCTTCAAAAAAAAATCAAAAGGAGAATATGAATATTCATAAAGCAACTGCATTAATATGCACAATTATGCAAATCAGCATGCAATTAAGCTGTGTGTCTCTGGAGAGCTTTGCGAGCATTAAGGCATAAGACAGGGAGAGAAAGGAGAGGCTTAGAGGAAATTTCTGCTCTGTGTACTTTTTAAATTCACTCATCGTGCTTTTGGAAATAGATATGTTGGGCATATAGGAACGTTTCCCAGTCATCTATATATGATGCAGGTTGCAGTGACTGGAAGCATTGCATAGCTGTCCGTATTAAGTACTGGAACCTCTTTCTGTTCTCCCTATTAGATGCCATTGCCAAGCGCATGTTAATTCTATTACAGTGATTCTTTGATCTGTTGTTTTTCTTTCTTCCCTTTTCCATAATTTCTTCATTCTAATGAGATACTAATGAACGAACAGTCTCTTTATGGGCATGGATGTTGAGGCTTGCTGAAAGAATTGGGTTATTAATGCGGTGTGATGCTGTGGGATGAGATCCATTGCATTGGCCTTTGAGGCTACAGCTTCTGTAATCGGAGCTCCATGAACCAAATGTCAAAAGAAGCCCATGTGAATAAACACAGAAGGAATTTGTGGGTTTTTTTCCCCCTCTCCACTAAATTTCTCTGAGCTTCTATTGACTGTCTGTCTCTCCTGGATTCTGTGTATTACAGCCTTGGACGAGCGCAGCAGTTCCAGTCCTTGGGCGGCTGGAGAGCAGGGCAGCCCTTCGTTCAACCAGGAACGGGTATGTTTGAGTTCGAGACAGAGCCTTCATGCAGAGCTTCTTTTGAAAATAGAGGGGCTGTTCGGTAATAGTCACATAATTGTAGAATTTATTTGTCAGCTATTGTGTTCTGAGGTACTGGGTAAACTGAAAAGATATTCCTTCTACTCTGAAATATATTTGGTCATGAAACCATGAGTCAAAATGCTGTTTATCGAGGAGCAGGTGTGATCATTTTGTGTTTTGGCCTCCAGAGTTATGTCGAAGGCTCACACTACAGCGAGCATGATGGGCTATCTTCCCCATTCCTCAGCTCAGGGATTGGCGGTGGGTTTTACTTCCTGAGTTTTTGTGTGTCTGTGTGTCTGTGTGTGTGTGTGTGTCTGTGTGTGTGTGTCTGTGTGTCTGTGTGTCTGTGTGTGTGTGTGTGTGTCTGTGTGTGTGTGTGTGTGTATGTGTGTGTGTGTGTGTGTGTGTGTGTGTGTGTGTGT
>JBBKCR010000036.1:9172372-9185047 GCA_037577295.1 Ladigesia roloffi | reverse complement strand
TGTGTGTGTGTGTGTCTGTGTGTGTGTGTGTCTGTGTGTGTGTGTGTCTGTGTGTGTGTGTCTGTGTGTCTGTGTGTGTTTGTCTGTTCCGGTGATGCTAAGGCCACTGAGGCAGAAACTCTCCCTTGGGTTTAGACCAACAGTGGCTCTTTGTAGCTGAGCACTGCTCCAGCATTAGGGGGAAGGGCTCATACACAACCTCCATCCAGTTGTATAGCATTTTCTCATCGTTTTCTTGTTCTATTTTGCTGAATTGAAGTGTTTTCTTCGTAGCTTGTCATCATAACAGAATAAAACCGTTTCTGTATGTGAAGCAGGTACCTGTCCCTTTAAGCATTCAAAAACTGTGCATGTTTAGGACTGACACCGCATTCTGCTCTCTTCATTAAACACCATTGCCAAGCCCATGTCAATGAAATATGCGCCATTATTTTCCTGAGTTGGTCTCTTTTTGCCACATCTGTATCATTCAGCCAATTATCACAGGCAGACATTTTGGCATGTTTCCATGTTATAAGTAAAAGTACAGAAAACCTGTTGACTCAAAACTCGCTCATAATGGAAGACCATGGTACGTTGCTTCAGCACCTGCCCACTGATGCATTCATTTGAATAGATATTCAGTTTGATGTAACACTATGAACTGTTATTTTCAATGTATATTCTCCTAAAAATTGGATTTAATAAGAGAAATCCTTATTTTATTAATAAGGATTTCTGTCATCAGGAAAAGTTGGCTGGAATTTTCAAATGATATAAAAAAAATAAAACATCACATTGGAGGTTTAGGGCTTTTGCTTCTATGCAGTTGTATTCACTAAGAAATTACACTTTCATAACGTATGCATATTGTTTCTTTACAGGAAAGAATGAAAGGGGACCTTATTCTTCATTTGGTTCCCAGGTGAGATAAAGAATTGCTGTTTTCTTCCTCAGACCATGCTTTCTGTATAGTGGAGCTGTTTAGTGACATTTTCGCATTCTGCTCCTTTCTTCCCATGCAGTCAGGATTTTTGCCCTCAGATATTGTGATGGCCAATGCTGAAGCCATGTCTCCCTCAGGGCTAAAGTCTGGCTCTCAGTTTTACCCCTCATACACCAACAACCCCCGCAGACGCCCTCCAGAAGGAAACATCGGTAAGAGCGTATCCACGGTAGAAGTGCTGTGAAGTCTCAAATATATACACTGGCTGTGATGAATTTGGGAACACTTGGCCTTTCAAGCCGTTTTCTTCGTCAATAACAACATAATTCAGACAAATATTTTTACACATGCGCGTATTAATGAATATTCAAAGCTATACTGGGAGCAATGCAAAAGCGAACACATTTCAATAGTTTCTGCTTTTAACAATAATTTGAACCAATGTGTCTTTAAAATCTGATGGGAAGTTATGTCGTGTGGAAAACTCCATCTGACAGATTTGTGACCTTTTTTGTGTTCCAGACACTCAGCCAAAAAAGATAAGAAAGCCTCCAGGACTGCCATCCTCTGTAAGTATAACCCTGTGGGCCACCTCTGTGAAACCCCCACCCTTCCCTGAGCATGTTAAGCATCAGTAGTTTTGTGACAGGAGTCGTGCACTTACACTGCACAGTTGTAACAAAAACCTCAGGTCCACAGTGAAGTGCCGTTTGCTAAAGCATGGCAGCAGCTAGTGTTTTATGCCTCTTGAATCTAATCTGAATGTGAATTGATCTACATAAAGGTAGAACTCTATTCTATGTAAGTCTTATGCTTGCATAGGCTAACAATGGCAAGTCTATATTTTGAAAAATTTGATCTAGCCATTTTCCGGTCCAAGGCTTTGTAAGATTTATAGATTTTCAACCATTTTGGTGTATGTGTTTGTCAAAAGTGGATAAATAAATGCCTTTTGGCAGGCAGGATGAAAATGCCCCTGTCGTGAAGCAACATATTTAAAGTTATTGCAGGTCTTTTTCTCACTCTAACAGAAATGCATGTTCAGCTGTCGAGAGGGCTTATTGTAGGGAACATAAAGATATGGTTCACAGGCAGGAAGCTGTGTAAACTCTTGACTGTTAAACTAATGAAAAGCTGTTTGGCGAGAGTTTCTGTTTGACATGCTGTGGTTTCAGTGAGGGCCAGAATTGGAGAGGGTTTGGAGCTTTTATGAGATTTGGTAATGCTTTTGGCTTTGTTGATCATTGTGTCATAGTTTAAAGCCAGAAGAGCTCACCACGTGCCGTCCAGACACACACCCCTCCCCCACCCAGTGCACCATTTTTCTATTGACCTATGCCTGACCACACGACGGCGTCTTTCTCTCTCAGTGTTGCTACTAGTTGCAAGCCCACCTTCTGCACCCCATTTTTCTTCTTCCTTTCTTTTCTTTCTTTCTTTTTCTTCTTCCTCCCTCCCTCCCTTCCTCCCTCTCTGACCTGTCTGAGCTCAGATTAATAGCTGCTGATGATCCTGCGCCCCCCTCCCCTTCCCTTTTGGAGGCCCTGCTCTGCTTGGGCTGGGTCTGCTAGGTAACTTCCTGTAGCTAAAACCATCCCCCATCCCACCAGTGCCTTAATACCCTGCACTGAGTCTTCTAAAGCTCTAAGTAGTGGGCTTTTGCAAGAGAACAGTTTTGGACGTTTGGCCTCTTTTGAGTATGTGTAATGGATATGTGTACACTGTCGTTTTGACCTTCTTAATGGCAGTTAAAAAGGCTTTCGTCTAGTTTTATCAATATGTACACTAAGCTCTTACAACAATAAAGGTCTCAGATCACTTGCTCTCATGGTTGACGTTTTTAATGCGTTTACAGTCCTTTGTCTTCTGTAGGTTTGTTCTTTCTTTTTTTTACATGCACGTGTTCATTTCCTTCCTGTCCTTGTGAGTTTTTATTTTAAACACAAACAAGCAAACAAATTTTTTTTTTTTAAAGAATTGAGAACAATCTGCCTTTTTGAAGTTTTTTTAGGGGGGAGAAAAAGGAGGTGTCTCATTTGTCTTTTTGCAACCTCTATTTCTCTGGATTCCACGTGATCAAGCCACTCTATTTTTTCCACTTTTTTCCCCTCCTTCAGCAAGACCTCTCCCCTCTTGCTGCTCCTCACCCCCCCTTTTTTTCCTCCTCTCCTCCTCCCCTCCCTCTCTCCCTCCCTCCACCCTCTCCTCTCTTCAGCCCAGCTGCCTGTGGAGTTGGACTGGCTCCAGGAGCAGGCAGATGGCTCTGTAATTAGAAGTGCATCTCTCCATTCCCTTCCCACTTCTCCCTGTTAAATCAAATTACAGGAAAAAGAGAAATATCAGTTTGCTGGATTTGTTAGTTCTCCGCTGGGCTTCAAAAGACCCCCGGTACACACGTACATGTGTGCAGTTTTATACACGGTCATACATGGTGAGGGTGTATATCCTGTCATGTCCGAGCATGATTGTTTGCATGTCGTGGCATGCGGTTGCTTGTGTTGACGTATTGCAAAAATACAATGCAGCATCATGTGTACAAAAATTATGGTGAAAGCTAAACCATGAGCACTTTTTGGTGCCACCACAGTTTATCGGTCGTAGATTAGGGTTAATTGTTTTTTGTATCACAAAATTATTTTTTTAAGAGTGGAATAGCTGCAGTTTTAATCATGTTATTTAATATTAGACCAGGTCTTGGCAATTTTAAATGGGGAGCGCATAAAAGTGTCATTATTCAAGCGCAGTGTGAGTTATCACATTTAATTGAAAATTAGCAAATTTTCCACAAATTGTTCAGTTTTTACGCAATAGCAAAAAGCTCTTTAGCATGAACAGATTGTTTTTAAGTGAGTGCCACCTCTTATTTTTGGTGTTTTTCATGTACATTTCATTGTTCATATGTACCGCTACACCTCTTGGCATAGTATCCCAGTGTCAGCTTAACATTCTTCTCTTCTGAATTACAATAAACATATCATCTGATATTAGTTTTTGTTATATTGGTCAAATCTGAACATCTGTTCAATGTTGATTCATTTTTTTTTTTCTCTTAAGTATTGTTTATATTTCTGTTATATTGATGAATGCATCCAAAAAAATAATTGGACACCTTGTACTATGTGTATAAAAGACACTGGTTCAGGATCAAAAGGGTCACATATCTGGGATGAACTAGGTGCCACAGAATGCTTTGCTTGATCCTGTAGCACGGTAGACAACTGAGGGTGCTTGATTTGGATGAGCTCTGAGAGATGGTGCCCTTTTGTGTGCGCCCACCCTCTCTCGCTCTTGGCTCATGAGGGAGAGAGAGAGGATGCACAGACTGTGCCACAACACGGCTGTGGCTCTTTTCCCAGCATGCTCTGTTCCCAGTCCCTGCCTCTTTAGCTGAGGGGGCACTGCGGAAACACTTGCAAACGTCATTAGCACAATAAATAAATAAATAAGCAAAATAAATCTGGAAGTCCTTGACAAACTCTTCTTTTTTGTTCTCCTGAGTGCTGAATAGATGAAGCATGCACAGCTGTGCAGATACTACTGTTTAGGTTTTTGTTGTTTGTTCCCTATGAAGTGCAGATGCAGTTTGGTTCTTTTAATAAATGCATTTTTATTTTGGGCCAGGTCTATGCCTCCACGTCTGGTGATGAGTATCCCCGGGAGAGCGTAGGATATCCAGGCTCCAAAACGGGTCCTGTGTACCCTGGCTCTTTCTACATGCAAGGTGGGAGATTTCACACAGTTAATGGAACATAACATTTTCTCCTTTATCATACGTATATAAAAATGTAACAAAGAAATATGTAAAACTGCTGTAAACACCAGTTACTCATCCAAGAAAAATAATTGTTGTATATTATTGTACAGTCAAGTTAGGAATGTATAGTTCCTTCTTATTAAGGTGTATATTTCTGCTTTAAAAAATGAGTAATAATTTTTGTTTTGTAATTATACTTTATATACTTTTATAAACTAATAAACACATTTTACCTGGAACTGTACTAGTCCAGGAGAATCTTCAGAATAATACTTAAACAATGTTGTCTATGCAGAGGGCCTGCATCCTTCCCCTGACCCTTGGGCATCCTCTGGACCTCTGGGCCAGTCGGGCTACTCAGCAATGCTGGGCAACTCACCACACATCAGCCAGCCTGGCTCCTTCACTGCTATTAACCCACAGGACAGGATGGTAAGTCTCCATCTGCCATGTAACTGTGAAGTCTTTCTGCCTCTCTCTGTCTAACGAGTGAGACACAATCCTCTTGTTATAGAAGCGCCAGCCGCTGCCCTTGTCCCCACAAAACTACCCGCTACATGGAGCTGACGTCAACGGATTTCACTCAGGCTCTGGAGCTTACAACCACACATCCTCCATCAATGGAGCAGACAGCATCATGGGTATGGCTCCTTACCCATTTTTGCTTTCTGGTGTTCAGTCATGCACTGTACTGTGTTACCAGCAGGTTGTATTCTAGGCTGGGTCAAATTTTCCACAAAAATGATTTTATTTTGAAGCCACCATAGGCATGACATTTTGTATAGCTTTTATAAAGCATTGTCTATATTGTACTGAAGTGGAATTTCTTCTTTTTTGCATTTAGGTGTGTGTGTTTTGTATTTATGATGAACTGCTGAGTAGTATACCGTCTGTTCTCTTTTGCAGCCAGTAGAGGCTCAGCCACAGGCAGTTCTGGGGATGAGATCGGAAAAGCTCTGGCTTCGGTGAGCAAGGACTCAGTTCTTTTTAGATTCAGATTACATTTAAAAACTGAGGACTGAATACGGTGAAATTTTGTCATTGGTTATTTTATAATTATTGTATAATTGCTAATATCAACAAACTTGTAGTGGAGACTAGAAAAAAATATTGACTGTCGCGAATGCTAGCCATCACCTAGTACTATATTTGTGCTACCATAATGAAAATCTTATGGGAAACTAACCATATGTTTTGTCACAGATCTACCCATCAGACCACAACAGCAACAACTTCCCCTCAACGCCTTCAACTCCAGTCGGCTCTCCCCAGGGCATTGCAGGTAGATCTCATGTGCACTTCTCTTCACCCACGTTCAGTGTGCTGCAATGTCAGTGCTACGTTGACTGTAGAGCCATTTTGGAGCATTTCTTAATATATCACCACTAAATTAGGTCTGTTTTTGAGTATACACAGCTAATAGTATAAATGGGCAAAGCCTGATCCTAGAGCAGCTCTTTGATGCTTGTGAAAACATGTTTGGACTGTAAATGAGTGGTTACTTTTGACAAAGATCTGGATTGCCCTCTGCTGTAGAGTAGAGGTACTGCAGGCTACTTGTCTGTTGCTTCATGCTTGCCTCACATTTTGTTTCTTTCTGCAGGTGCTTCGCAATGGTCAAGATCTGCAGGCCAGACAGCTCTTTCACCCAATTATGAAGGTGGACTACATGCACTTGTGAGCTTTGAATCTTACTATTTTATTTAACAAATCACTGAAAACTTTACTTAACAATATTTCATTGTTGGCAATTATGATCAGTGCAAAAAGAAAATATTTTGTTCATGGTGTAATTGTGCATATATAATTTTTCATGTTTTATTCTCTCGCCTTCAACAGCAGAACAAAATGGAGGACCGTCTGGAAGAGGCCATCCATGTGCTGCGCAGTCATGCAGTTGGTGGGGCACACTCAGATGTGCACAGCCTGCTGGGTGCTGTGTCCTCTTCCATTCATAACGGAACCCTGGGGGCTATCTCCCAGAGCTTCGCTAGTTCTGGACTGGCTCTGGCCAACAGACATCCTCCAATGGTAAGTCAATATAGTGAGCCTAGATGACCAGGACATCACTCTGGCATCAAGTGTAACCAAATTATGAGATCACAAAACATGAGATCACATTGGAAAGTAAGAATGTGTTCATGAAATATTTTAGTGATTGAATATCTGTGTGGTTGCAAAAGGCTTACTGTTGAGTGTTTTTTTTTTTTACACTGGCAGTTAAAAACAAAAGCAAAGAAAATCTGTTCCGTTATGATGCTTCTTTGTTGGAATTTAGATGTACACTATGCAGAAACAGTTGGATGGTCCTGGAAACTGGTCCTTTTTTGTGTTCTGAAATGGCTACTTTAGTAGATGTGTGATAGCAGGGATGTCACCAAACTTGCAACATGACCTTCCTAGACCAGAACCAAGTACCCTTGCATTAATATTTTATGCAAACATAACTGTAAAACTATAGTATGTAAGATGACAAACACAAAACATATTAAGAAATGCTTGCATTACAGTATCTTGAGTTGTTTTGCCATTTGAAGATGCATTGCTACAGTACATTTCATTACATCAATACATCTGTAAATGACAGTTTTCATAATAATGCTCTGTTCTGGAACGTTTGTCCTCTAGAGTGCAAGTCACCATGATGACCCTGCATGCCTTCCACCCAGCAGCAGCCTACTACAGACATCACATGCCTCGGGCACTCCACAGCCTGCAGGAGCACCTGAGGGTTTCAGCAGTGAGTAGCTGCCTGGTCTGACAACAGAGGAAGCTTTCAAATGCATATAGGACTGTTTTGTTGTGCTTTGTTTGTTTTTTGACGTTGTGTTTCTGACTAAAGGTTTGCCAGGACAAAACAACGCTGACATCAAGAGAGAAGACAAAGAAGATGATGAGAACTCCTCAGTGGCAGATAAGTCTGAAGACGACAAGAAAGACACCAAAGTGTCTCGCACTAGAATCAGGTATGTGATCATATACTGCTGGATTTACAAGTGTTACACACAATAATTTGAAATGGAAAGTAGTGGAAAAACAATGAACACTTTGACAAATCTTGCATGATTAGAAACCTGAGGGTTAAAACCGAAAACCCCAGAAACTGTGTAGATGTATTTTTTTGCGCCTCCACAAAAGGCAACAACCCATTTTAATGGTGTCTGGGCTTATCCTAGACACGTTGCCTCCTCTCATGGTCTTGTCCCCCCCCCTCCCCAATTCTCACATTGTTTTCAGAAAGGAGGCGTTTTCCCTCCAGACCCATTCAAGTGTTTCAGACCCGGGAGAAGAGTAAGTCTATCTCCCAAGATAGAATGCAATGTAGGGAAGTGTTAAGGTTATGCAGTATACAGAATAAGTTAAGGAGTCAATTGTATTGTATACCGCGTATACCCATCTTTGTAAGTTAAATAAATGTCAGAGCTTTTTGAAAGGATTTTTTTTTCAAATGTTGAATCACTGTATAAATTTGGTAGAGATTATCTTGTTTTGGTTTTATGATTTGTACATGATTGTAATGCAACAACCTGCATTGTTTATATTGGTGTAGGGAGTTGCAGGCCTTTTTTATCCTTACAAATCTGTCTAACTTTTTTCTTTTAAAGCAATTTTGCTTATGTTCTTGACCTGCTTTTCACTTGTTGTGTTCTCTGTGGTCAAACTATTTCTGTGCCCAATTTCTAAAGTAATTTTGCTATTTATAATGGATAATAATGGATAAATGTTTTCCCTCTTGTAGTCTAGATGAAGACGATGAAGATCTGCCGGCTGAGGTGAAGATGGAACGAGAGAAAGAACGGAGGGTGGCCAATAATGCACGAGAGCGACTACGTGTGCGTGACATCAATGAGGCCTTCAAAGAACTTGGTCGCATGTGTCAGCTGCACTTGAGCAATGACAAACCACAGACCAAGTTGCTTATCCTCCACCAGGCTGTCAATGTCATCCTCAACCTGGAGCAACAAGTGCGAGGTCAGTCAAAGTGTTTTTGCCTTCAGGGCATCATTTTGTTTTACATTCATAACAGTATCACTTGTACACTTAAAGCATTTCTTTAATGAACATTTGAAGGGTTTATTTCATGCAAGTTGTTGGGTTTTTTGTTTCCTTTCTGTTACCCTCCAGAGCGCAATCTGAATCCCAAGGCAGCATGTTTGAAGCGACGAGAAGAAGAGAAGGTGTCTGGTGTGGTGGGTGAATCCCAAATGCAGCTGTCTGGGGCCCATCCTGCTCTGGGAGGAGATGGGCACAATTCTGTCAGTCATATATGATGGTAAGTTAGAAGTTTAGGCTGATTTAACGATTTAACCCATTCTGCATAACTAAAATTACACTCCCTGCTCCTGGTGTCAGGTGTAGTGGTCTGCTGTAAATGTCCTGAGAAATTACTTATCCGAGGTATTATTGTCTTGCTGATCTGTCCTTTTGTACTATGCTTTATGCTTCATGCAAAATGTTTTTTTGTGTTTTTGTTTGTACACTCCTTGACCATAACTCTTATCTTGTAGACCCAGCAATGTTTTCTTGGCTCATGGAAGAAGTGGCCTTTTTATCTGTTCCTTCGTCATCTTCAGAGCGTGTGCGCATGCACACCAGTGCGTGAATTGCTATGGAAAGTATATCATCGATGAAATATAAGAGGTGCATTTTTACACACTCAGAAACACAAGAGTACTGCCAAAACTGACACAGCCCATTTTACCGCACTCCTGACCATGATTACCAGCGTAAATGTGAAGAACTTTCTGTTGGTTTGTTTTTTTTGTTTGTTTTTTTGTTTGTTTTTTTGTGGTTGTTTTCTTTTGTATTTTTCTGCTTCCATAAAATTATGGAACACAGGGATAGTTACATTGAATCCACTATGGACATTTCCCACCCCACTGCTGAGAGTGAGAGGAAAAAAAACTTACAAATATCAAATTTTGATCAAGGATTTGTGCCTAATTGTTACATTTTATAAGAGACACTGAAGCAAATTGCTTACTTGTGTGGAACAAATCTGTCTAGGAGTTGCTTGTATATGAGCAATGTTTTATGTAGCGTGACATTCCCTACTTAAAGGTACAGTCTTACATGTGTTGTGCAACCAAACCCATGCAATGTGGGAGAGAACCTGTAGTGCTTCTGAGGACTGCATAGTCCAAAGTGGCCTGGTTCTGTGGTGGAAAAAGCTTACAGACCAGTTGAACTCTTGTGAAACAAACGTTTTTCATCCAGGCTGAGATTGTTCAGTCTTGAAACACTCTTCATAATTTTTTTAAGCATCACCAGACCTTACTTGGCTCTTGCCATTTCATTGGCCACTTTTTTGCCAGTCAGAGTAAACACACAGCTCAAGAAATCAAGGTGTCTTTATACTCACAAGCATTTGGTACGTTTCTATGAAATAAATCTTCTAGGTTGTTCCCTTCCCCTCCAGCACCAGCTTGCAGCGTGTCCGCCTCAGCATTCCTCCTTGTTTCGTCTTTTCCTTTTTCCTACTTAAACCCACAGCGAAGCTGACGGGCATCTCGGCTTCTTGTCAGCAGCGTGAGATATGTGTGGCCTGTGTGCCGTTACAGAGGAGGGTTCGTCTAGACTGGCTGAGTAAAAAAACAACAAAACCACTTGTGTCTCTCATTCTGTTGTCCTTCCAAGAATTCATACCACCAGGATGAGTATTTCAGTTGAGGGCAGAAAAAGCATTTCATGTGAGGAGGGTTGTTTTTTTAACGTTGCGACCCACTCTCACCGATTGTTGCCAAAAGACTAAACCTCGTACATTTGTCCAACCTCGCACATGCATAAAGGATATTACTCCAACTTTAGCAAAAACAAAAGAATATATATGGATATAAATATATATATTTTTTCTTAGTATATACATTGTAGATTTTTAAAAAATAAAAAATACCACTATTAGCTTGAAGTGCAGAAAGTATATTGTGCAAGTGAGAGAGCAGGGACAAGTATGATGAATTGAGTGAAGTACATTTTCAAACTGGCCCCAGATTGTTTGCATAATGTTCGATTCAGGTCCATTCTATTCAACTATGCTCCACCTCAACACGTGGACAATGTTTGTACATGTAACATTTACTCAGTATTTTGCTGTGCTTAGGCTTCATTTAGTTCTCCTACCACAAAGGACGTGAAGGAGCGCATTGATTCTAACGTTTGAGAGTGCTTGAAGGCCTATTATGTCAAAGCTTTTGTGATTTTTGTATGTTATTGATAGCTGAATTCTTTCCTTTCATTAGGGAAGGTGGGTAACACAGTATGCCACTGTCGAATTACAGTTCCCTTCATATTGAAATGTTCTTATGGGATGACGTAGTTATACAGCAGTTATAAAGAAACTATTGCCCAATTTTTCAGTTTTGACTAAGGAACTCATTATGCAACTGGTTTTGAATGTACATTCAAATATAGATTATATTCTTGTTTGTTATACACTAAATTACTGCCAGGTCAGTTCATTTTCATTTTTATTTCATTTCACAATATATATCTATCAAAAAATCAGTTATTTTGTGTGATAACATGGGTGGTTTGATGTATGTAAGATAATAGTGTTAATTCCTAATAGGTATGCTGACAGTGGCCATGTCCACAATTACTGACATGTCCATAATGGACACTTGACACACCATCAAGTACCAATATTTTGTTTTTTGTTGTTGTGCATATTAGTTACTGAAAAAATACATATGATTTTCAATGTGGCCTTTTCACTCTCGAGACTCATGTTGAGAGTGGTGCCTTATTAGTGCCTGAATTTTTATTTTTCTTGTGAATTTTTTTTTTTTTTAAACTGTCCTGAATTACTCAAAAGTAAAGGCACACCTATGAAGTTTCTCAACTGACATATTTCGCTTTTAAGAAAAAAAGGAATCAACATTTACTATAAAGTTGTACATTTATGATTAGGCCTTTTTTGTGTGATTTGTGAGTAATCTATGGGCTCATCTTTTTTGCTTACTTGTATAATCTTTTTTTCCTTGTCTTGTCCCATACTTTCCTGTTTGTTTACCTCCGACACTGTTTGGTTCTGACGTTATTCTAGTTTTTGTTTCAAAGTCCCCACAGTCTTTAAAGCACATGGAAATATGGGAGAATGCTCTTCCATGTGGAGTTTAAACACTAGACTGTTAGCAGTATTCTTCACCACCAGCCGAATGGCCCCCTTCATAAACACGTCTTACAAACGTCTGACTGTGGGACTTTCTGTCCGGCAGTCAGTGAAGACTGTTGAACTCTCTGGATGGGACTTTGGTTCAGAGTTTTTAAGAGACAATTAGATTATGTAGGCAAAATTAAACTTGTATTATTTTACCCTTTTTAATGCGCTAAAAAGCTTTGCTCTGGCCCACAATACTTAACCGCCAGCATACGCTCAAAGAAGACTATCACGGCATCTTTCATGAAACATGATGGAAGCTTTGAAGTGAGCACTGTTTACTGATTGGTCTCACATATCAGAGACATATTACAGATGAGTGAGGAGGGAGGTAGATAAAGGTGTTTTCAGATTGCAGTGCTTCAGTCTGGCTTTGAAGCAGCATTTTGGGAGAGCATTTTGTTTGTTTGTTTGTTTGTTTGTTTTGTTTGTTTTATTTTAAGACTGAATCTATTGTATTGTTTTCCACAAAACCAATTTTAAAGCTCTGAAATGGTTGGGCACAAACCGGTTGTGCAGAAGACGTTTCAGTTCAGTAGAGAGCGAGTTGTAAAATTTCATTGGCAGTGTTTCACAACTTTTCAGACTGCAGCATTAACAGTATGTGTTCTGTTTGTACTTTTTAGAGTTAAAAAAAAAAGAAAAGAAAAAAGAAAACCCACTGCCCAGCTTCTCCATCCTGAGACACAACCGTACATAGCCTGGCTTCTTATTCTTTCAGTAGGGACATGAACAAAACTGCTGTTGT
The DNA here is from genome assembly GCA_037577295.1 of Ladigesia roloffi. Taxonomy (NCBI): domain Eukaryota; kingdom Metazoa; phylum Chordata; class Actinopteri; order Characiformes; family Alestidae; genus Ladigesia; species Ladigesia roloffi. The sequence continues at coordinate 9,172,461 of JBBKCR010000036.1, read as the reverse complement.
GTCTTCAGAGTGCCTCCTCGTGTGTGCGCACACTCGCATGTGCGTGTGTGTGTTTATGGTCTTTCTTATTTTGGTCTTCAATATATATA
>JBBKCR010000036.1:9074060-9085326 GCA_037577295.1 Ladigesia roloffi | reverse complement strand
TTACTTAGGGCGAAGGCGGGGTACACCCTGGACAGTCGCCAGCACGTCGCAGGGCCACACACACACACACACACACACTCACAATCACACCTAGGGCCAATTTAGTGTGTTCAATCAACCTATACCCAATCACGCATGTTTTTGGCGGTGGGAGGAAACCGGAGTTCCCCAGAGGAAACCCACGCGGTCACATAATTAAAACTAGTGACATCACATTTCCTTAACTAATCATGAGAAATTACTTAAACATATTCAAATAGCAATGGACACCTAAATACAGACCATAACATAATCTTTATTGACATCAAGTCACACCCAATGTTACATTTACAAAATAATTCTTTAGAGTCGCATAAGAATTAATGTGTAAACATTTTAACATTTAATTATCTACATTTTCTAATTGTCATTTTGAAACATTCCCTGATTTGATTTCTTAGTACCTATGGGAATATAAGCCCATTCAGATATATAATAATAAAAGAACTAAAGTCTGAAATCAGAAATTCTAAAATTTCATTCCATATTAATTCATGAATTTAGTTAGAGATTACAAAGTAATGTTTTTGAAAAAGGTGTTTATGAATATTAGGAAAACCAGCCCTTGTGCAAGTAAGCAGCACTGAGGAATAAAGAAGAGTTGACCTAATGAGTACGCATTAAGACCAATCAATATTGTGACTGTTTGAGTACAACATAAAACACAAAACAAAAAGCAAATACATTATTCTCAATGATCAGGTCTGTAGAAACAACAACAACAAAAAAAAAACAAGTTCAAAGTGTGTCCAGTTAGATCTTCAGGCACCATTGCTACAAAGGAGCTTTTTATCCTGGTTATGAGTGTGAAACTGCCCACTTGGATCCAAATTAGTGCACAGCTGCACATGGTTCTCAAAGTTTCTCACTGAAAAAGAAACAGGAGCTGATAATGACTCATAATGTTCACTAAAAATCAGAAGAACTAATGCAACATTTTCTTATGAGACCTGAATGTGAGGTACTGGAAGAATTCATTGTAATGCAGTTGCAGTTCAGTTACCTGTCCAAGTGAGCCAAAAGATCTTGGAGCTTGTGCAGTAGGGCCCGGTGCTCATGAGGACTGCTCTCTAAAGCATTGCTCAGGCGGCTCAGGTAGGAGTCAAGTGTTCCAACTGAGGGAGTCTCACCAGTACCTAAACACATAAGACATCAAGCTTACATACCACTGAATAGAACTTGTACCATTGTACATCTTCAGCTATACATGTGAATAACAGGTAGCAATGGGATGAAGGTAGAATGAAACAGAATTTAAATAGAAAACAAAAACATTATATGTTAATCAATGGTTGAGCAAATTTTATCATGGTATTGAAAACACAAATGTTTGCCACAGTATTGGAGACATGGTACTGACCTGGCAAGGGCACAGATGACAGGCTGCTGACCAGTGTCTGTCTGATTGCCTGCAGACGGTGGTGCAAAGCTTGAGTACGGAGCTCATCTTGGCCAAGCTCAGCCTCTAACCGCTCTTTGGCACTGAACATATCAGCTATGTGCTTCTGGAGGATGGCGTTCTGCTCCTCAAACTCCATATTGGCCTTCCGCAACCGCCGAAGCTCTGCCTCTCGTGCTGCGAGAGAGTATGTCACTCAGTAAAAATATGTTCCTTGCCAAATTAAAGCTGTTACTTGGTCTGTCTTAGTACTCACAAACCTTTGTTCTGGTCCAAAAACTCCTCTGTGAATATAGGCACATCAAATCTGTTGGAGAAGTCTGAATTCTGGAGAACAAAACACTTTAAATGGGTCAAGTTGAACGAGTGCAATTCTAGGTCATTCATACACTGTAAATAAAAGAAAAAAGTAAATAGTTAGGGTAGCTGTGAAGCTAAGCTTTTGCAACTAACCTTGAATGTGGAGGCTCCTGAACTATTAGCATTGATAATGACAGATGTTAACTCCTCTGCCAAAAAGCAAAAACATTTTTTACTGATAATCCTAAATGGAAACTTTGGCAAACAGTATTACAAATTAAATATTCTAACCTTTCTTTATCCTTTTGTCCTGGATTTTGGCATTTGTCAGCTGGTAAGCTTCACTCTTCTGATACTCCCTTAGTTCCCGAGCATACTGCATTTTTTCTCTTTCTGCTTCATCCAGGTAACGCTGAAAGCAAAGACATTCACTGTATGCCCATAGTTGTGGAATTAAAGAACAATTCCATGCCTGCCTGTAACAGACAATCAGTGTTGGTTCTACTCCACAGATTCAGAAGCAATGGTACCTGTTTGTCATGAGGAGCAAGGCGGCTCCACTCCGCCCCGAGTCGCTTGGTGATTTCAGGGAAAGGGAGGTCAGGGTGCATGGCACGAATCTGTTCCCGTCGCTCATTTAGGAAACGCACGTACCCAGTCACTGGCGCCTTAGGACCGTTGGGCAACACCTTCTTTCTCTTTTTACCCTTGGGCCACCCTCGCTTCTTCACTGGCTGTGCAGTAAGTGATAAATTGTTCTGTTCAATCACATTTGTAAAGTACAAGTACAAAGCTATAAAATCATTTTTGACAGACAATATTTATGCTTAAGACAGTGTCACCATCTCTCTCCAGATCCACCTTCCTACAGACTTCAGCTCCAGCCCAAATGTAACACACCAGATGTTCTCAATGAGTCAGATTCAATTAAGGATGAGATTGAATTTTTGGAGTAAAAAAGATCTCCAGAATCAAACCTGGAGACCACTGTTTTAAGAGTTTTCAGCATCTGGCACATCAACAATTCCCAACCTTGCTTCTAAATCCCCCCCTTTTCTGCACATTTTAGCACACCTGATACAACTAATCTGATTTATATGCCTTTCCAGGTTTGGAGGTGGTGTGTCGGAGCAGAAAAAACAAGACCAAGGTTGGAACTGGGGCACAAAGCAAATTAGAGCCTATTAACTATGTCAAACTCTTACTTCTTCTTGCATGGGGTCTGACTGATGTGAACTTTTCGACGTAGGTGCATCACTCTGTTCTTGTTTCACTCCTCCCATTATGGACTGGGAAGCTTCTGTGGATCATGTGGCAAAACAAACAAGACTAATGAGTAAAACGACCAAGTCCTAACACCGAAATTGACATCTTAAAAGCATGCACCTTTTCTGATGGCTTCACTTGAAAACAAGACTAATAATCCACTCCCTCACACTGCTAGCTGGCTAACCAACTGAGCTGTTTGTAACAAAGATTTTAGATAAAATGTGTACACTTATTGTAGCCCAAGAAATATGATATGGATATGGCATCTTCAAAATGATTTTACTAATCTTCCAACTTAGTGGAAAATGCTGAAAACGTTGAGAATGTACCACTAGCTAGCATTAGCTAGCACATCTCAACCTAGCTATTATTATTATTAACGGACACTGTTAGCTTGCTAGCTAAACAAATATCTCACATATGTATTCCCATCCCCTGACGAGACTAAGCGGCATTAAAACACAATAAACTAATCTATATATATATATTTCGATAATAACAGCTATTTTGTGAAAAAAAATCATTTAAATTGTTAGCTATGTGCTGTCTTTAGCCTACCTGTGTTGCTACGTCCTCCAAACTCAACAAGAGTATTAAAATGTACGGCACGTTCTCGATGCTGATTGGCTGTATTGGCATGCCAAGCAGGATTTGGGGAGTTTGATTGGTTTTTTAGCCCGAGGGGGCGGGTTAATGGTTCCTTTTCTCATTCAACGCCGTATCAGTTTTTCTGTGGACCAGCAGCAGATAGCCTTCAGAGTTTTGAGAAAGGAATAATTATGGTACGTGCTTTTGTTTCTAAAACTTACCAATGAGCCTGTTGTTTTAACACTTAGAACTAACATTTCCAAATGCTGTCGGGTGGTCACCCTTTAAATAACCTTTTGGAGACGTGGTTTGGACTCCTGAGCAGAATCTTTTAGATGTTTTTAAGGTTTTAAAACCAAGTAGGAGATCTAAAATGAAGTCTTTCTGAATGCTGAAGCCTTGGTGCTATACACTGGTTATAAACCTTCATTCAAAACTTTAATTCCAGAATGCACAAATCGTGAGGTTTCACGGGTTCTTTCATGTAAACAAACCTGAACATGCTTCTTCTGGGCTCTTCCTAAAGCTCGATCACCACAATTAAAGATAAAATGTTACAGTTGTCTGGTTGGTTCTAATGGAGGTTTTGTGATAGGGACCCCTGTTCTTTAAAATCAGGACTTTGCCTTCAGTTGTTTTTGCATTCAATTGGAGGCATGCACATTTTATTGGGCACAAGAATGATCCTGCACTGCATGGTCATACACCACATTGTGATATCTAATAATCTAATTAGGAATGCATGTGTTAGGGTGGGTGCTAGTGTATGTAAGAACCAGAGACAGATGGACAGGAAAGGGGTTAAGTAGAACCAAGGAGAGAACACAAAACCCCTGCCTTATCAAGCAGACTCATGCTGCTAGTGTACATGTGGGGCTTTAGAGAAGCTGCACAGGAACACAGCAGGGAACAAAGCAGGTTTCTGGAAATGTGAAAAGCTTAAAAAAAGACAGAGGTGTCATGGAAGATGTGAAGGTCCCGGGCCACCTAAAGCTACATCTCTCCACCCTCTCTCGGGGGAAGACCAGTCACATTTTGGCCAGCGTTTCTGGCTATGCGCTGTTGTGCATGTTTATTCCAGCAAAGCCTGCAGTGCTCTCCGTCCAAGATGGCTGCAGGAGAGAGCAACAGTCGCTCCTCGTGTCTGAACCTGTCTAACCCGGGTCCTCTGGGCAACGCCCAGGCGAGCAACGGAGTCCACTCGGGCCCTCCGGGCAACGCGGGGTCCGGGGCGGCCGGGGGGCTCAGCAGGAGCGCGGGAAATACCAACCCCCAGCCCGGCCTGGACAGCGATGTCTCGGTAAGGCCCACGCCGAGCACGCAGCACCAAACTCGGCAGGCGGTCGGCCAGAGCGCCGCGGCACCCGGTGGAGACGCTCCGGGGAACGCTGCCTCCAACATGACCGCCGCGTCCTCAGCCTGCTCCCGGGACCCTCCGGCCGTCGTCTCCTCCTCTCTGCCGGGCAGCCCGGCCTCCGTGCTGGTCTACAGAGAACCCGTTTACAACTGGCAGGCGACGAAGAGCACGGTGAAAGAACGATTCGCGTTTCTCTTTAACAACGAGGTTCTAAGCGACGTCCATTTTTTAGTTGGAAAGGGGATGGGAGTTCAGCGCATTCCTGCGCACAGGTAAGGTTTCGTACCATGGCAACTTTGTTTTCAAGGAGGGAGAGGAGTCCTATTTGTTTGGGGCTAAAAATGGCCCATCATAACACCAACACCTCTATAGCCGTTTTTTAGGTTAAGAAGCGCCCGAATAGGCTAATTCTTATTATTTCAGTACTGAAATGGTGAATTTACGTGTGAAACGCCGCAAGAACCGGGGCTGTTTTCATTTGTCTCTGGTCAACTTTCAAGCAACCTGCCCCGCCTAGGGTGATGCTGAGGTGAACATAACGTGTGTTAATGCAGTCCTTTGGACCCTGAGCCGATTTTGTGCCCCTCAGACCACCCGTTTGTGCCCTGCGTTAACGTGTTCGTGCTCTCCACAGATTCGCTCTGGCCGTGGGGAGCGCTGTGTTCGACGCCATGTTCAACGGAGGCATGGCCACGACGTCGACTGAAATTGAGCTGCCAGATGTGGAACCGGCTGCTTTTCTGGCTCTCCTGAAGTAAGGCAACGAGTGGAAAGGCTGTCTGCTGCACTAAAGATCTCTTGTTTGCTTTAAACCTTGGACTTTGGTGTCATAAATGCCCTCCAAGTGTCCTTGTTGTTGTGTACAAGGCAGGCGAGGGAGGGTGGGGGGGTGGTGCTTTATTGCACAGTCTGTGTAGGACTGCATTAATGCACAGTCTATGTAGGGGGACGAGGGTGTGATGTAACGCAGTCTGTGTGAGATTATGCTTTATATTAGAGTGGGGTGGGGGTGTGGTTTAAGGCACAGTCTCTACAGGACATTTTCTGTAGGACTGCATTAATGCACAGTCTGTGTGGGGGCATGTGGTATCCATGGGTGGGTGGTGGTGGTGGGGTGCTTAAAAGCACAGTCTCTATAGGACTGCATTGATGCACAGTCTGTGTAGGGGAGACATGTGGTGTTCACTGTGCTTTAATGCGGTCTCTGTACATTAAATCACAGTCTGTGTGTGTGGGTAGCATGTAGGCTATGTAGGACTGCATTTATGCACAGTCTGTGTAGGGGGGCTTTCATTTCTTACTGATGTCCCCTTCTGCAGGTTTCTCTACTCCGATGAGGTGCAGATTGGACCAGAGACAGTGATGACTACATTGTACACTGCTAAGAAGTATGCTGTGCCTGCGCTTGAAGCACACTGTGTGGAGTTTCTGAAGAAGAACCTGCGCGCCGACAACGCTTTCATGTTGCTCACCCAGGTAAGATCCGCACTGGTTTCTGCGCACTCCGCTCTAAGCATTGAGAAACTGCGTGCATGTGTGCGTAATATATCCAGTACCAGCACAGTATCTGGACCATCTTATCACTCCAGAGAGAGCACCAAGCTCAACAAGATACTGATTACTGAATATTTTCACTAATTGTCCAGACAAACCTCAGTTTTTTGCTGTTATTCCTGACCTTTGTATACTTCAAATGCATCCATTACTTACACTAGCACTCAATGATATAATCCCCATAAAATCAAACAAAAACCAAACAGTCTCACCAGAAAAAAATGTTTATACCAGTGTGTATATAATCAAACACATACGCAGAAATACAACAGATTTGCATGTTATAAAGCATGAGGAATTGTATTCATATTTCTTGAGAAGCCTGGGAGAATATTTATGCATTACAGTGTAAACTACATGTGTTTCCATTCCCATTATATGTCAAATATTCTGAGGGGGGAATAGCTTTTATAACTCCTAAACATGAGAATAATTGTTGTGGGCAGGCCAGTATGTTGGAGACCTTAAGGATCACAAAATGTCATTATTATAAATTTTGGGAGTGTCCTATTAAAAAATACACAGATTAATTCCTCTGTGGATAAATTGAGGAACCTGATGGAAATCTATATTTCAAGTTCAAGAAAGCTTGAACTACAAATCAACCATATCCCTTACAAACAAACACAAATACTTTTTTTTTTTACCAATATGGAATGAGCCTTTTTAGATTTTAAATGAATTGAATCCATTGCATTGTTGTTGTGTAATTGTTATAAAGATGCATGTGTGTTAGTACTGCATGCATCTTAATCAAACACTGAAAATTGTTCTGTGTTCCTGAGAAAAATGAAGGATCAGGACATCTTTAAACAGGTATAAGGAGTCCTTAAATGCTTGTGTTGTACAATTAGATTCAGCAGATAATATATATGGCGATAGATACATATTCTTGCCGGTAAATATTTAAATGTGAAAATAGATGAATTGTAAAGGGGGAACACAGCCCAAAGAATTGAATGCTCTAGAGCAGATGTACATGAGCTTATGGTCCAATTCAAAGCACCAGGTAATGGAGTTTAAAGCAGTAAAAAGGGACAAATGTCCTTATGAGTAACCTTGATTTCAGAAAAAAGGTGTATGATCAGGTGTATATAAATATTTAGACAAGTAAAAAAAAATCTGTATTCATATGAAAAGAAATCTTATGAATAGATGCAAAAGGTAGTCCCATAATCATAAAGAAGTGTATTTCTCTTGTTATTTCAGGCACGGTTGTTTGATGAGCCGCAGCTTGCCAGCCTTTGCCTGGAGAATATAGACAAGAACACTGCAGACGCACTTGCTGCTGAAGGCTTTACTGATATTGACCTTGGTATGATTGCCTAAACTTAAAAATTGATATTCTGGTAACGTACAGAGCACCATTGGTTGAATTGTATGTTATTGACTCTCACTGTTAGATACACTGGTGGCTGTGTTGGAGAGGGACACACTGGGGGTCCGGGAGGTGCGTCTGTTTGGGGCCGCAGTGCGCTGGGCTGAGGCTGAGACTCAGAGGCAACAACTGCAGCCCACCCCAGAGAACAAGCGGAGAGTGCTGGGAAAGGCCCTTGGCCTAATCCGCTTCCCACTGATGACCATAGAGGAGTTTGCAGCTGGTAAGAACAGTCTTCTCTTCACTAAGTAAATGGCTCTGCAGCTGATGTGTAAAGGTAGAAATCTGACTGCATAGATTTTGTAATGCTCTGGTAGGGTATAATCAGTTTCAATAATATACTCACATTTATGGCCAGAAATATGTTAGTAAAAACCATTATGTTGTGATTGGGCTGTTAGGCTACATGTATAGTGATACAAGTATATGCCTTCAAGTATATTGATATAAAGTAACCCAGAGGGGCAGAAAGTATATTTAAAAGTAGACAAATGTATAGCAGGTATATAGCCGGACAGTGTTTAGGGTGTTTGCCCTTCGATACCCAAAACAGCTAGTGGCATCTCCTAGGTGCCCTATAGCAGGATAATGTCCACAAACACTGCTCCCCGGGCGCTGTGTTCCTTGCTTCCGACTGCTTCACTTGGTGAAAGGGTTTAATTTAGAGAGAAATTCATTCAGTTCACACTGTGAGCTGCAAGGGGTTCAGGTTTCTTTACACCTTACTTTAAAACAATGGCTAAGAAGACAAAACTGCTTTTTGTAAAAAAATTCTGTTGGGCTTTTAGTTGATTTACCTAATATTTCACAGTAAAACAGTAATATAATGTGAAAGAATGTCACTTAAATGTCTTACATAATTCAAATATCTGTGTCTTTGGTAGATCCTCCTACCATAGTATGTAGCATTAAACCCAGTGTTAGAAAACTTGTGTTAACTTATATAGTGGGGGACGGGGTGGGCAAGAAAGGCTGTTTATTGTGGCACCAGGTGACCCACAGTGCTGCACCTCTATTTTCTGGCTTATCACCAAGAAGGCTCATAAAAGGCTTCATAAATAATTTATGAGCTGGATCAGGTGTGTCGAGTTAAGGAAAACTTGAAACCAGGCAATACTGTGGGTTGTATTTTGTGGTAGCAGTTTCTAAAATAAAAGATGGTTGTAGTCACTCCCATCTTGATGATAATAATACCATTTCAAGATTAAAAGAGGCGAGGTATAGTGTGGTTAAATGTGCCCGGTCATTGTCAGTTCAGCACTAAGGAAACTGAAGATAATTCTCTCTTTGTGTTTTTGTGAGCAGGTCCAGCTCAGTCAGGTATTCTCACAGACCGGGAGGTGGTGAGCCTCTTCTTGCACTTCACGGTCAACCCTAAACCCCAGGTAGAGTTCATTGACCGCCCGCGCTGCTGTCTGCGGGGGAAGGAGTGCAGCATCACACGCTTTGGCCAGGTGGAGAGCCGCTGGGGCTACAGCGGGACAAGCGATCGCATCCGGTAATTTAAACCAGATCAGAAAATCATGGAAAGCTAATAACATCACCATTCACATAAACTCACAGAGCAACCTCACGTTACTGAGCACAGTTCTAGACCACGTTTGTGGAAGTAATGCTCTTGGCCAAATTATTAAATTTTGATGCACTGATCAAACATTCTTAAATGTTCTCTGTAGGTTTTCTGTAAATCGCAGAATATTTGTCGTTGGATTTGGTCTCTATGGCTCCATACATGGTCCAACAGACTATCAGGTCAACATTCAGGTAAAATATGTCAATTAATAATGGAGCATATATAATGTGTAAAACATTTTTTGTTTTTTTTGTTTGTTTGCTTGTTTTTTTAACAATGTATTTCCCCTTCCGCAGATCATCCACACAGATAGCAACACAGTCTTGGGACAGAATGACACAGGCTTCAGCTGCGATGGCACAGCCAATACGTTCCGAGTGATGTTCAAAGAACCTGTGGAGATACTCCCTAGTGTCAATTACATTGCCTGTGCAACACTTAAGGTAGTTTTCTGAGTTTTGTAGGGCTCAACCAATATGACATTTTTACTGATACAGGAACAAATTTTAACCAAATATATCAGCTTATCATTTGTTTACTGGTATTGTTATATAACAAAATAGTTGTAGAGAAACTGTACTATTAATTCCTTTCTGTTGTGTAAATTATAAATGTATAACCTGATGGTACTAAATATGTACAACAATAAGTGGTCAATTCTGCTCATTTGTCTTCAGCATCAGAATAATGATATAATAATCCATATTTACCATCAGAAAAGGGTCTTTACAACCCTAAACATAGCAACTGTTCATTTTTCCATCTACAAATTCTTCAAGAAACTGTCTTTGAATCTCTGCAGGGTCCAGATTCCCATTATGGGACAAAAGGCATGCGCAAAGTCACCCATGAAGCTCCAGCCACAGGCACCAAAACCTGTTTCACCTTCTGTTACGCTGCAGGCAACAACAACGGCACTTCTGTAGAGGATGGACAAATTCCAGAGGTCATCTTCTACACATAATGATGGAACTTCTAGTCTTTGTGGACTTCTTCGTTACATATTATTACTGATTCAATGAACTCTACTGGTCTAACTGCAGATCAGTGACCAAATGATGATCGTATCATGATCTCTCTTCAGTTTTTTTTTTTTGTTTGCCATGTGGTCAGAGCATGAGAAATCCATCAAGTGCCCAGTTGTGCTTTGGGTACGAAGTAGTTTTTCTACTTGTGTAGCACCTCATAGTTGAAGCTAGTGAAATCTTTCTAAGATGCAAATTGGTAACAGATGTTATTGGGTTGATCAGGTTGTATAATTGCGAAGCTGGTACACACCAATTTTTATTCTGTTTATGGCAACAGTTGAGTTGCAAAGTGGTTCTGAACTGGGTCCAACTTTTAACTGATTGGTAAAACACTCATCGCTCCTATGAGTTGCACTGATGCACTTTTGTCCCAGACGCAACTGCGAATTGTTCTGTTTTGAGGAAAATACACTACACTAGCGTGAAACCGACTGTTACATGTTTTCAGACACGTGTTGAAAATAGAAAATTAATGTTTACACTGAATGCTGTTTAACCATAGTTGCCCTCTTGATAAAAGAGCCAAATTTGTCAGAGCACTTGCATTCTAAATGCCATTGTTGGAGAAAAGCTCTATTCCTAAGTAATGAAGTATTGAATACCTTTCTATAACTAGTTTTCTATTCCTATCTGGAAAAAAAGAGGAAGAACGTGGAACTTATTGAATGTAAAACTATTTGCCAATCTGTATATTGCTTCTGAGTTTCATCAGTGCTCATTGTAAAAGTGCTGTAAATACATCCATGTCCTGTATGTACAATAAAAGTCAGTGCACTTAGTT
>JBBKCR010000036.1:9017875-9028384 GCA_037577295.1 Ladigesia roloffi | reverse complement strand
GAGTGTGTGTGTGGGGGAGAGAGAGAAAGAGAGAGAGAGAGAGAGAGAGAGAGAGAGAGGGAGAGATAGATAGAGTGTGTGTGTGAGTGTGTGTGTGCTGTCATTATTACTATCCAGTCTGCTCCCCCTGCTCAGAATGGCCAGATTCGCTCAGACTGAGACAAGACGGCAGCAGCCTCCCCCCCAGCAGCCCCATCCCGCTCCCTCCAGCCTGCTCTCCAGCGGACCCGGGGCTTCAGCGACCCAGCCTGCTCTCCTCCCCGTCCCGCACCAGCACCAGGGCGCACAGACCCCTCTCCCCAAACCCATGAACGGGTCAGAACCCATCTCCATTCATCCGGAGAACGGCACCATGAAAGACCAAGACGCCATAAAACTCTTTATCGGGCAAATACCGCGGAACCTAGAAGAGAAAGACCTGAAACCCCTGTTCGAACAGTTTGGGAAAATCCACGAATTGACAGTGTTAAAGGACCGATACACCGGCATGCACAAAGGTAAAGCCTCCCCCTCTACAAGAGCCAGGTCTATCGTAAAACAGTCCTGATGTTTTATTATTGTTTATTATTATTTGTATTACCCCCCACCCCTTCAAACCAGCTTTGTTTACCTGTTCTATTGAAAATAGTCCAGGTGTCTAATTGTTGATTATTACCATTGATACCCACCCCCCAATCAAGGGTCAGGTCTGTTGTAAACAGTTCAGTTGTTTTATTATTGTTTGTTATTATTATTGCTATTATTATTGGTATTATAATGTAATTGGTAGTTTCATTTCCAGACACTCTGTTACTGACCCGTGCAGCTGTTTGCTGATATTCACTGTACATTTTGTGCCTGTTCGTGCAAAACTGATAATAAAAAAATAATTTCTATTCAGCACTAATATTTTTTGGCGTGGCCTCGTCTGAGACACCACCTTAGCACAGTAGTGAGCTTTATACTGTGGAAAGGGCAGGCTGGGGATACACAAAGGCTCTCTTAACCCTGTTTCTGTAGCCATTTAAATGTGTTTAAATGCAAATATCACCCTTTCTTGGTAACGTGAGAGAAGATGCTTCAGGAGATATGTGCTTTTCAAAAGTCTTTAACTTCTGCAATGAGGGGAATATCATTTATTCATCTATTCATCTCCGTTAACACAGCTGGCACAATTCTAGGTGAAACACTGTTTTGGAACGTAAACGGGATCCGCGGTCTTTTTTTATTCCACCCATATTCCGGAAAGTCCCGCCCTTGTTTGCTGCGATTGGCTGTGATATCGCACATTCTGTACTCGGATTGGTTGGCTTTTCCCACTCACTATTAGCCCGCCCATTCTATACGTACTACTAGCCAATCAGAGCTCGAAAGAGGAGGAGCCTGTTCAAATACAGGTGGGATAACAAATTCAGTCGTTCTCTGAAGGTTCCGTGCATGCTCTTTTGCTTCTGATCAAGTCTCACACAAACCTAAAAAAGGTAGGAAGAGACGAGAAAAAATAACTTAGATGTAAACAAAAGTCTTGTTTTTGTTGTGAAATGTGGAAAAATGTATCAGAATGTTTCTCCACCGTGGTGGTGAGGGGAACCAGGGGTCGTGATGTCTACAATATTTACCACAGGCATCTTATTTAATATATAATATGAAAAGTGAGTTTACCAATGTCTTCAGAGTTATGCAGTCTTGATCAAATATATAAGTAAATACGAAAAAATAGAGGGATGTACAGTGCCATTTTGCCTTACAGTGCCTTATACACCCTTGTCACACCTCATGTGCTACAGGCCATGTGCTTTAGGCCAAAACCGTGAAGCAAAGCAAGGGTAAGACAGGATTTTGTGCGTTAGGCAGAGTATTCCTAACCTTTTCTGTGGTTTAAAAGCATTAAAGATTCAGATATCTGGTCCTATTAACAGCACTGTAAACATTTCAGACTTTTCTCTTCAAAATTATGAAAGTGCAGAATATTTCAGGTAAAACATTCTGAACGTTTTTCTTTAAACCAAATTTAAATGAAATCAGTGGAGTTGCACTTTGAATATATATTTTTACTGCAGACTATATATATATATATTGAATCATATGTCTGTTTCTTTAAACACCATTTTATATAATCTATTACATTTAAGCTTTTGGTAATTAACATCTACAGAATATGTGAATTCAATTTGTTTTATTCATTAACAATTGGAATACATGGGCATTAATGCTGTCTTGTTTTAAAAGATCAAATCAGCCTCACGAAAATGAATGTGCTTTTAATAACCATTACAGCTGTTGTCTGATGTTATAAGGAGTTAACTAGCAGGCTGAAGGCGGTGGCCTTGCTTCGTGACCCTTAAGCTGCTGTGAAAGCCAACAGTTCACAGTGGGATGAACGTTCTGATGAAATAAGAAGCTTTAGAGTCAATGGACGTCCAACTTTCACCCTTTAAGTAAAGCTAGTTTCCACTTTTCAGCTGTGAATCAATTCACAGCTGCTTTGCTATTAGCTTACAGAAGCTTAATCCTATTCATAGTACTCTTTTACAGCCCATTTAATACTCGGATATGTCCAAATACAAGGAAGGGCACCTTGTTTCTATAATCATTCTGTGTACATACGTCCCTTAAGGAAAATTCTCATTTATGATTCCATGCGGTTCAAACCTTTTGCTTTGCTGTTGAGATTTTAGAGCAGGGGTCCCAAAACCAGTCCAGATAGGGCCGCCCTGGGTGCAGGATTTCGTTCCAAACAAAAAGAAGCCACACCTGAGTAACTGAAAATCAAGACCAGCTGATTACAGAGGTGGAATCAGGTGTGCCTCCTGCTTGGTTGGAAGGAAAACCTGCACTCACAGCGGCCCTATCTGGACCGGTTTGGGGACCCCTGTTTTAGAGGATCTGCTTGCCGAGGGTATCAAATATAGAGGACATGATTCGGAAGAGGAACGCATCTCAGCGCTAACTCGGCCTGCTAATTCACCCAGGAAAACATGGAATTAGTTTGTTAGGCGTGATAATAAGGCATGACCATAATGACTCAACTGAAGAGGATTAGTGACTGTAGTTATTGTCTGAGGCTTCAGCCCCATGGTTCGGCTGCTGTGTCCCTTAACACATGCTGCTTTTCCCAATTAAAACGTGCTCTGGTCTGGTTACCCTGCAGTATTTAACGTGGCTAATGCTGTTCAATGCCAAGCCCCGGACAATTATTGTCCCTCGGTTGGTATTAATAGTTTGCATTTGCCCCCATGATGCTTCAAGATTGATCAATCCAAGTCTAATACTCCCACTGTACTCAATTTAGGTTTGTATATTGAATATTCTTCCATCCATTATGGTAATATGTGATTTTTTGAATCGAACATACTGATGAAAATGTGCTTTATTTTATTAGGTCGCAGAATGGCTCAAATAAAGTAGCAGACTGTATACGGTCTTTAATGCTAGATGAGATGCAGGACGACTGACATTACAAATACTCCTATCTGCTGGAACGGAATATCAGCATTAAGCTAATGTCATGGGGATCATGGTGTTAATGTCTTTATAACTGGTGCAGAAATATTCCTGGAGAGCCCTTCACGATAAATCAAAAGACTGTTATAATAAAATGCTAGCTTTATTTTTTTAACCTCTCTCTGGTGTAAGACCGGTGTGGTCTCTTGCGTATAGAACAGTGCTGAGCCTAAAGCTTGCCTACAGGCAGCTTATATGCCTACATACATGATTATCATAGATATGGTCTTGGTTGATATATGTGACTGGAATTTAGTTTTTTTCTTTTGAGAAAAGATGTTGGCCCATGGCTTTAAGATGTCTTTCTTTGGTTAATTTTGCTCAGTTTTATGCATTACACATTTCTGCCACATCAATATGATGTCTAATGCAATTTATAAAAAGCTGTTATTAGTCGTGGTGAACCAGGTAACAGCCTGGTCTGATGGTAAAGCTCATTTACCACTGGAAAAAAGCATGGCTTACAACAGTAACCGTAACATTTAAATATTATAGTTTACATCATTACCATATTTGTATTGTCTAGAATGAATGAGATTGGTGTTCCATGGTTGAACATGCTTAGATAGGAGGAGGATTCCAGTACTGAAATCTGGCTGTGTTTCATTGTATGCTTCAGGTCATCCCTCTTTGGTACAGCTGGGCATCAGGCTAAACAGCCTCTGACAGCCTAGCAGTGGGCTAAGCTATATGGCTCTCAAGCACCACTGTATTTTACTTTCAAATGTGCCTTCCATTTTTCTCACTGGAGTAGAAAAATCCCTCCCTTAAAAGTCCCCATTTAGCCATTCACCGTAGTCATTTTCCACATGGGTGCTCAAATAAGATGTTTATGGATATTTTTCTTATCATAGCGGGACATGAACTTCTTAGTTACTGACCAGTTTGTGCAATGAAACATTTACTGGCTGTCTTATTTATTTGATTGACCTGAACGCGGAGGACGTGGAGTGAAGCAGATATCTACCAGGTGAGTGTATTATGCAATGGGGCTGCATCTTAAAATATTCAGCACATCAGTGGCTCTCCTGACAGGAGCCATGGGCCTGAGCTCCAGGATGAGTTCCCCTCTGCTGGGCCGGTGATCTTTGTTGTGGGCAGAGATTTTTTCTTGTGAACTGTGCACTAAAGTCTTGTTAGCCTCTATTCACATGGACTGACATGCGTTCTAAGAGGTTTCGATTTTTTGATGGCTGTTGGAATTCTTTTGGATGCGATGTCCTAGTGTGCAGTGCTCTTCTCCTCACCAGGACAGTGTTTTTTGAGCCTTATATGTGTGGACGTGGGAAAATTCACATAGTTTTGAAATTGTAAACACTTTTCCTGCCTGTAGCTGCAGGGTAGATGGTGCTGGTTAGCGTTGGTGCTATATGTTTGGCTGTTAGCGTATAGCCGATCTGTTCTGTTGTGGATGCACTAAAAGCTAAATGTGGGCCATATGTATACATAAATATGTCATGTGTATATATATTGTTCTTTTCTTGTGCTCGATCCATCATGAAAGAATCTATGGCAAGTTATTTTGCTGTGATCATTTCAGCTGACCTCAGTTTTGATAGTTTTATGGCTGTCAGCAGATCACTGCAGACATACTTAGTATTGTCATGGCAACTAAAGGAGGCTGCGATAGTTTCGCATCAAGAGAGCCATGGATGAATAAGCTTAAGACCAGAAATTCTGGAGCGTTTGCCATTCCCAGCATTTAAATGACACTTGCTTTTATAATTTTTTTAGTCAGTCCATAGGAGGTGAATAGACAGCGGCCTACCCCTGCAGGCTTTTGTAACTGCAGTTTTGAGAGGTAATGAGAGCGGAGGAAATGACAAAAGGAAATAGGAAGAAGGTGAACGAGGAGGAGATTAAAAGAAATGAACAAGCCTGGCTGTTTGCGAATTGCTGACAAATTTAAATGCTGTGTTTTTTGTTTTTTTCCGAGCTCCATCAGCTAGAGATGCATTTCTAAGAGGAAAATAAATTGATAACACCTAGGAGATTTCGCCACAGCGTTCTGTGATAATCGCTTGCAATTTTGAGCTGATTCATAGGAAGCCTTGCGAGAGGGAGCCTTTGATGAAGAGAGACGCGTGAGTGGCTCGCGAAGTCCACCGAGGTGTTTGTGAGATTCGGATTCAAATTCAAGGGATCCGGCCTTGTCTGAACCCCACTGATGCCCAGGCATGACGGCGGGGGAGAGGGGCGCAATATTGATCGCCCGCTCGTCCAGAGCCCAGTATGGTGTCATAGGGTGTCAGTCAGCGAACGGTGACAAATGTAACACTCTCCCTCACTCTCTCTCTGTCGCTCTTTCCCCGAACCGGACAGGAGAGAAATGAAAGGAAGGCAGGAGGCTAAGCACAATAGATGAACAGACAGAGAGATGGAGTGATTGTCAGAGCAAGAGAAAACAAATGGTGGCTTTAATCGGAAGGTGCCCAACTCTCAGTGGCAGGTTCAGAGGCAGATCAGCCTAGACGGAGGAGGAGAAGGAGGAAGAGAGAAAACAAAAGAATTTGACATCAAGGAAAGGTGCATGGATGGGGGGCCGAGTCATGTGGAGCATGATCACTCTTGCAAAAAATGAATAAGGCAAGCTGATATTGTGCAGCTATAACTCCTAACAGAAACTACTGTTAGTGTTTGTAGCTGCTAATGTCATTACTGTGTCTTATAATCAGGCAGAAATATAGAAATCATACATGACTTTGAAACGTGACTTGTTTCTGCTCTGGCTGAAATGTTTTATGCTAACATAGCATTAGTGTCATAACAGTGATACATTATAATAGTGATATTGGATTCTGTGATAACACAGTATTTAAATGGTTCCCTAACCAATACGTTTCCCATTTTCTGCTGTGTGTTGTCTGCATCTTAAGCAATCATTTGTCTAGACCACATAGAGTGAGATTCATGTAATGAAATATCATGTACTGATACAGTATAATTCAACAAATGTGGTCAATAATGTGGGTCAGTGATTCTTTGGACATGGCCTGTGCACAAAAAGCACAAAAAGTACATTTGTATTTTATGAGAAATGTTACCTATGCGTCCATCCTTCCATATTCACAGAGGCATGTTTAATTTATTGCAAGGTATATTCCATTTGCAACACATAGCAGTTAGATATGATCTATATGGAAAAAAGTATAATTGAACTTATATAGGCCATCTCAGAAATGGGCAATCTAATATTTTTTCATGATAAATTGTGATAAGTGATGTTTATTGTGATTATTTCTAAACATACTGTATGTATTGATATCCCAATACTTGAAGAACAGCTGCATGTTTCAATGCAAATCAAGCATAAACAGTCCTGTTTAGTTTGATTTGGGGTGTTTAATTTGATATGACTTTTATTTCCATATTAACAATCCCTTATCATACAACATACTTTGACATTTCATGATCCATAATATGTATCATAAAAAAAAAATAAATTGTACATTGGAATGAACAAAAAAAGAGCCAGTAGTTCCGTATAAAAATGCTGTGAAGGACTATGGGGGATTTTTATTCACCATTTCACACTTTGCCTCACTAGGTCGTATTTAACCTTCTTTAAGCACACAATATGCGCTGAAAAACACACTGGGAAATAATTTATCACAATAAAAATAAAAAGTGTCATATTATTTAGCTGTAGTAGCACTAAAATGGCAAGACTGCTGTTTTGTTCACATCGTGCAACTCTAATCCCAAATTATGGCTGCTGTGTTTATGGCAATGATTAGAACGAACATTGTGACACAGAAAAGGATGGAATGAGGAGCGAAACAGAGAGGAATATTATTAGTGTTCTTTGTGTCACCCGTCAGAGATGTGTTTGAAAGGAACGCTGCTCAGCAGGGCTATAAATAGAAATCTGTGGTATTTCCGAAAATAGGTTAAGCTGCCATCGCTGCACTGCTGGCATGACATCACCACTGTGCTGCCAGCCGTCCCCCGTGAAGACTGTGGACGTAGAGGGTGGGGGGCGAGGGGAGAGACAGAGAGACAGTGATAGTCCTCTACAGTACATATTTTTTAATTATTTTGTTTTCCCTCTTTTCCCTGCAGTTTTATTGTTATTAATATTAAGTGTTCTATGCATCGTGTTGTCAGTAGTTAATTACAGTTTATCAGAATAAAGCTCCTTTTAATTTGAATTTGGAAATGACAGAAACAGATAAAAGGAGGAAGAGACGGAAGGAGAGTCAAAGAGAAGAGAGAGAGAGAGGGAGAGAGAGAACGAGGAGGAAATTACAGAGCTAGAAGGAGAGAGAGCGAGACGGAGAGAGAAAAGAGATAGAGAGCATACAGTGAGAAGAGAAACAAATAGAAAGAGAGAGGGAGCGGGGAGGAGATTAACAGAGCTAGAAGGAGAGAGAAATAGAGGAAGAATGGGGAGAGAGGGAGAACAGGGTGAAAGCAGCAAGAAATGATACGGGGAAAGAGAGGGAATGGATGCACGCAACTAGCTGAAAGTGTGAGAAGGAAGAGAGAGAAGAGAGAGAAAGAGAGAGGGAGGCAGAGAGGGAGACAGAGAGATAGAAGGAGAGCGAAAGATAGGGACAGAGACAGGGGGAGAGAGAGAGAGAGAGAGGGTTGATGTAGCTCACTAAGGAAGATTTTCCTTTTTTCTTTCTTTGTTCTGCCTCATCCTTTCTCCGCCTTCCACTCCTTTTTTTGCGAGCAGTGTCTGTTCGTCTGGGTTATTCTGTGTGTGCGTTACTAAATGTCACCTGTTAGAACTGAAATGCCGGAGCACTTCTGGCAGACGCTGGAGCTCTCCTTTAAACGACCCAGACTTCAGGCCTCTGTATCAGGAACTCTCACTGAAAAAACTGTTCTCTGTATCTTTCATGTCATGTTTGCAGACTATCATTCTCTCCTGTCCGTGGTTATGAAAGTGACCATTATGGTCGCACCCATTGCATTTACTTGTTCATCCCATTTTCACCAACTTCTCGAATCAGCCATGGTTAGTGGGCGATTTTTATTATGGAGATGCATATTCCAGATTTACCTAGGAAAACAAAAGACCCTGGTGAACGCACTCATGTTTATACATTTTATTGAGTCACATGGGCATGGAAGACAATATATATATATATTTTTTTTATTTTTTTTTATAGTTAATTTAAGGATACTCTATTATTTGATTAACTGTTGTTATAATTGGTAGATAACTGGACTGGTAATATCATGAATAGGAGCAGCCCCACTAAAAGAAGTATGAGAATATAATATAATATTATCACATAATATGGTATCAAATAATATAATATAATATGCACAATAAGTTAGAAGAGAAAGATAAAATGATTTTTTTTGTCCCTCCCTCATGAAAGCAACACATTAAATAGGGTGCAATGAGCAAATATGTGATAGAGGATACAAACTTTTAATGATTGTTTTTTTGCTATTTATTGAATTAAATGTACAAAAAAAGAAATTCAAATGAAACGAAGCTACTTAAACAAAGAACAATAAACAGATTAACCTTTTTGTTGTTCTAATATTAGTTCTCGTATAAATCTGCAGTGCATATAATTTTATGTGATAAACACTTGGAGATGATGCTTTCATGTCTTTTATATCTCTGTTTCATTGTGTGTTCACTTCATCTTAATGTTTTATGGGTGGTTCCAGCAAATGCAGTATTTATCACAGTAAGAAGGTTTTTCATGGATTTCCTTGGCAGCCACATAAACTGAACTCAAGCATGCATGACTCACACTCTGGTGACTTTTACGTGCTTCTGTGACGTAGAATGTAGTGACTCACTGTAAGCACAAGTGACTCAAAAACTATTTTACACCTCAATCCAAGCATAGATTTTTAATGATAGGTTTTTAAAGGCCCCATGTACTTTCTTCATTATATTTTATTTGATTTTTATTTCCCCTGAGATTCACTTGTCGCATTTATGTACCCAAACAGGCATGATACCGTTTAAGGTGCAATTTTAAAATCTCTTAATATCCCATAAAATTAAATACGTTTTTGCTATTGTGCTTTGAAGATGAATATGCAAATGCATCATTCAAGAAACATTTGAGATTTAAATGCTTCTTTTCAAGTCTTGTGAATGGTCAGGGCTACATTGCTATTAACTTAATAGGTCCATGTAAATGAGTTGGTTTTATGACATCCCTAAAATGGTGCATTGAAAAGAGGTGGATTTGTAGCATGCTTCTCTTCTTTGCTTAAGTTAGAACTATTTTTACATAATTTTACATTCTTCCTTTTTATAAAAGAAGTGAGAAAATGTTTCCAAGAGATAGACACTTGAAACAACTACACACTTGCAGTGCAAAGACCTTTGAGTGTAACTGCAATATTTGGTGATTTCTATCCTTATGCCTGAAAAGAGTTTCTTCAGAGTGCAAATTGTTGCATCTTCTAAATGTCTTGGCTTGAGTCTTTTCATCATTTGGAGGTTCTGTCGCTCTTAGAACCAAGTATAAATTGTGTAAAACAGCCTAGAACTGGTGTTTGTTTTTATCAGCACACTTGCCATTTGTTGCTCTTTCAGTCAGTAATAAACACTGGGCTCTTTCGAGCCCCACCCACTTGTGGGCGGAGACTACCAAGAAAGTTATGCTGGGTTCAGATATCTTGTGTTTTTTCAGTTTGTTTTTTAGCCCTCGTCCACACGAGCACCTGAATCAGGCGCTTTCCAGGCGTTTGTGGCACCAGGTGTGTAAGGACTGAGCACCGACCATTTTTCTGCTCATTGGAGCAAATCATGCCTTCCACATGGGCATTCAGTCCTGGCGCTCGGGTGGCTGCACGTTCGGATGGCATCAAAAAAATGTTGCACGTGACGTCTTCTTGGCACCAATGTTTGCCAAAATCCTCTTCTGCCTGCGGTGCCATATCAGGAGGATTTTTAAAACAATAAAACTTACAAATGTCAATAAAACTTGCAAATGTTGATTGTGAGTTTTAATAAAGAATAAAACTGTTTTCAATGTAGAACTACAAATCAATACGACCAACATGTAAACAATCTGGAGAGGATAATTACTGCCCCCA
>JBBKCR010000036.1:9004530-9017775 GCA_037577295.1 Ladigesia roloffi | reverse complement strand
TGGTTTTATGACATCCCTAAAATGGTGCATTGAAAAGAGGTGGATTTGTAGCATGCTTCTCTTCTTTGCTTAAGTTAAAACTATTTTTACATACATCATTTAACATTCTTCCTTTTTATAAAAGAAGTGAGGAAATGTTTCCAAGAGACCTTTGAGTGTAACTGCAATATTTGGTGATTTCTATCCTTATGACTGAAAAGAGTTTCTTCAGAGTGCAAATTGTTGCATCCTCTAAATGTCTTGGGTTGAGTCTTTTCATCATTTGGAGGTTCTGTCACTCTTAGAATCAACTATAAATTGTGTAAAACAGTCTAGAACTGGTGTTTGTTTTATCAGCACACTTGCCGTTTGCTGCTCTTTCAGTCAGTAGTCCAACACATGCTCTTAGGAGCCCCTGTGGGTTTTCCTCACCCACTTGTGGGCGGAGACTACCCAGAAAGTTATCCTGGGTTCAGATATCTTGTTTGTTTTTTAGCCCTCGTCCACACGAGCACCTGATTCAGTTATTTTTTAGGCGTCTGTGGCACCAGGTGTGAAAGGACTGAGCACTGACCATTTTTCTGCTCATTGGAGCAAATCATGCCTTCCACATGGGCATTCAGTCCTGGCGCTCGGGTGGCCGCCCGTTCGGGTGGCATCAGAAAAATGTTGCACGTGACGTCTTCTTGGCATCAATGTTTGCCAAAATCCTCTTCTGCTAGCGGCATCATATCAGGAGGATTTTTAAAACAGGATTGTGAGTTTTAATAAAGAATAAAAGTGTGTTTTCAATGTAGAACTACAAATCAATACGACCAACATGTAAACAATCTGGAAGAGACCTAAGACCTAACATAAAAATACTTTTCTATGGGCATTTGCATGTGACATCATTGAAAAAAAACCCTAGTGGTTGCTACATGTTTCTGAAAAAACGACTCTACGTGACAGAGGAACCTCAAACAAAACTCAACATGAAGTCTGAGATCATGAGCATCAACACAAACCAGGGGAACGTCTTTATAAGAGTTTTTTGGCCTTAACAACGATTTACCATTTGTTGCGCTTCTAGCACGGACCTAAGGGAAAGCCGTTCTCCATTTTTACCCATTTACTGAAGAACGACATTTCATAGTATCTCTGAAAGAAGTTCTGCTGACTTGTGGCTTTGTAGGGAGCATGGATGTTTGGTAACCTTAAAGGTTCCTGCCTTAATTAAGGTGTACAGGTTACGCTAGAGTACTGCTTATATTACAGAACTCATTACAAGCTAATTAGGCCGGGGCAGCGACAATATTGTTGTTAGAACAATTACTGTGATCGCATCACAGTGGATCAGACCCACATGACTTTGCGAGTGGTGGTCAGCTCATTATAAGCCGCACATCTAAGATCAAAGCATTCAGAAGCTGCTTGATAACAAGGATGTATGCTGAGTGCGTTAGACATTGCCACACTGAAGCAATTTGCAGCATAGAGCTAACAACTCCCATTAGAAAACCAGAAAAGAACAAAGAGTGCTGTGGAGCGATCCTTTTTGTAAATGAAAAATATGAGTTCGATTTCTTCATAAGTATTTAATAAGATCAATAATAAACAAGATTATTCAGGATAGGTTGAAATGCTGAATTCTAGAGGTATTCACTGACTCAGAATGGACCTCTAAAGTGTTCAGTTACTGAAAGAACACTTTTGAACAAAACGTTTTGAACACATTGCCTGATATCAGAGACATTGTTCTGGCCTAAAACCTATTTTAAAATAAATTCAGGGCAGATGAACACATTCAAACTTTTGTTTCATATTTAATACAATTTCACACTTGACTGTGCAGATAGACCTGTTGTTTTGGATCATACCAGTCAACATTGGGGTTTAAAAATAAGATTTTCTGGCACCTTCTTGAGTTTTCAGTGGGACAGGTCTGTTTTGGATAGTAATTTGGATAGGCATTACTCTTTTTTCAGTCACTATTATTGTAAGGGAATAATATGTTTTTTTTTATTTAACCATTTCATATCAAGAAATACAATACAGAAGCATATACCAAACAATATGATTTTAACATCTCGGTAACATAGTTATGAATAAATATTTGAAGAAAACGATGATATTCCCCACATAAAGTGTGTTTTAAAAGTTTTTTTAAGAACTCTCAGAAAAAAGGCACTTGGCTGTCCCAGGGCTGGTACCTCTTGTGTCACAGGGGTTGACCTCTTAAGGGTATGCCTTCAGGAAATTTAGTTCTAAATATTCCGTCCTCCATTTCAGATATATTTATTATGTTGTATCCATACACCTTGCCCTGACTCCAGGCTCACTATTTTACTTTGCTACTTTTAAACATTAGGTTATAAAAAGTGCAAATATGTCACTATCTCTGAAGAAAAAAACATTTTTATGGTACAAAATTAGACCTAGTTTTTTCTGACAGTGAATGTCTTAGACAAGAACCATTTGGGAACCTACATTAATAAGAATGTGGAGAAAATGATGGTGTGAGAGGAAAGCAGAAATGACAGGGATTTGAGGGTGCACAGTGGTCAGGCTAGGGCAAGGGGGATGGGAATTTGGAAGTAGATTTATCCCAAAGGCCTACACTCTTAATGGGCATCTCACAGCGTAAGGCCAAAGGTAAAGGAAAAGAATTACTGTTCCTCCAACAACAGCAGCAGCAGCACTGGACTTTCAGTAGTCCCGCAGTAAATAAAGCATCAAATATAGGCTGTCAGTGGTGGAGAGGCAGAATAGGACCCTCTATTCAGCCTACTTAATCACCGCCATGCCTCTCCAACTCTTCATGCAGTCTCAGTCACTCCTTTAGACTTGCCTGAGTTCACAACAGCCCACACTACACGCATCTGCTCGTTAGAAATGCCAGCATTCGGGACGGGAAAAAACTTCCCATTGCATAAGCGGCAAACGTGGAAAGAGGTGATTTCTCTTCTAGATTGCTATCAAACGCTGCGGCAGATCATTTCCTTAGTCCGTCCCTTTTTTCTTATCCCGCTGATGCTGTGTCAGCATGGTCCAGTTGCGTTTCCCTTTATGTCGAATTTCAAACAATTTCATCATGCAGCCAAAAATTTTTTGCACTTGGTATGCAACAGCAGGGCGGTAATTTGTACGTGTTTGGATTCCAATTATGTAGTTGTTAGAGCCAGTGCCTGTGGGCTGCAAATTCGTATTACACCATACTTTAAAGCGCGGAGAAACACTTTTAAATTGAGATTGTATTTCTTTCTCTGCTCATGTTTTTTTTCTTTCTGCTTTCCTTTTTTTTTTTTTTGCTAATATTATTGCAGCAATTAATTTGCTCTAGATGCCCTGTGTTTTCAGCCTTAGCAAAGGCATCCAATTTGGAAGCACCATAATTGCAAGATACAAAGAAACAAGATTTTCTGTTCCAGCCGAGGGTCAGGAAGAGCACGCCTTGGCTGCAGGTTTGTAGACATAACAAAGCTTTGATGTGTTCACAGGCAGTGCTGGCTCGGTAAGACGTTGTTGTAATGGGCAAAAAGAACACAATTGACTGACTTGTTTGTTTACCATTGGAAATCATTATGTTAGGACAGCGTTTGGAGCGGGCCAAATCCTGACATGGCCCATTTTATCTTGTGGGAAAGAGTCATGACCCCGAGTTCCTGCCTGTCATGGTGAGAAGACAACTCTTCTTTGCAAACATACTAGTGAACTGAGAGAGAGGACAATGAAAGACAAGTGTGGTGTAGTTTCACTTAATATCAGAGAGACTGGTGGGTTTTGTTGCTCAACATGGCCAAGAATTTCTTAGTGTACCAACAGTCATTTGACTGACATAAATGAAAAACAGCCGCAAACAGCTACTTTATAGTGACCAGAAGGGGCAGGCAGTTGTCAATCCGGTGCTTCAGTAAAAACAGTTCTCAGAGAAACAAAGTAGGGTTTGGAAAACTCTGAATATAATGTGATTTATAGCTATTTACACTTTTAAATACAGGAGACAGGATGCCCTGAATTACTTCAGTCCAGCATTAATATCTTGCTCAAAATGACTTGTTGCAAAGCATGTTGGATACAGAGCAGGTAACTGGTTGGTAAATATTAGCTTAGCAAAAGACTGAGATGAAACGATGCATTAAAATGTGTCCAGTAGTAGACATCTTGGCATACTATAGATAGACAATGTATATACCACTATTGACAGATTGTCTAAAGCAGCGGCTAATCTAAGCAGATGACTGAGAGTGTGGGATAAAAAGTTATAGATATTTTGCATTTTGTGAATGATATATTTAATTAACTTTCTGTTTGTTTATGTATTGTTCTTTATTAACCAGTGTTGTCAGCGCACCATTTTGTTTCAAACAATTTTTTTTTCCTGAAACACTGACAATAAAGCACTGACCTGTCTCTTCACATTTTTTTGGTGCTTTGATTGTCCTACCTTAGCTAGCCAGTGTATTGTAGAGTAGTATTCACATGGATAACACTCACGCTAGAATAATTTTGAGAGTGTATCAAATTAATGCCCGTTGCTAAGTGAAGGGCTTGGTAGCAACATAAATAAATGAACAACGCACATAAATAAATTCATGGCAGATACTCTCAAACCTTCCAGTCTCCAGAGAGTGTGTTTACATGCCAAAAAAAGAGGATGAGAGGAGAGGAAAGAGGATCCATTTTATAGCAGTCACTTTCACACTTATAAAAGTGTGATCCCCACTGTGTTGTTTGATGTCTGCCAATGAGGCAACTTAACCCTCACAAATCTGAAACTGGAAGTGGTGAGTACACAACAGTAGTGTGTGTACTGTCACTGTCATGGAGCAAGAGCGCATTAATGATGCTCTGTGTTCTAGCGCCTTGCTTCACTCAGACTCTTTTGTTTTAGTGAGTGGCCCTCATTTGGCAGCCTCTGTGTGCATGCATGCATGCGTGTGTGGTTCTGATTGTGTTCTGGGAGCCCTCAGGCTATGAGGCCCTTTCTCCTGTCCTCCCCCAGTTGCTGTTCCTTTCTACCCCCCCGGGCATTTCCTTCTGCACCCTCTCTCTGTCAGTAGCACTCAGAGTTTATCCCACCTGGCTGGGACGTGGGTGGTTTGGACAGTGACAGCAGGCTGATCTATTGAGCCGGGGCTGGAGCTAAAACAAACACGCACACACACACAAACACACGCATGCACACTCAGTGAAGACGGGACTGGACAGGCTCCCCCATGCTACAAAATAGACAGTCTGTATTTAGCCAGTCTACAGGGATTCCTCGCAGCAGCGCAGGCCCTGTCATCATAAGCGACATGCTTGCTTTGTGCCTGCTCGGTTTTCCAGTGCCAAAAGATGGTTGACTCTAAGCAAGCAGTTAACCCCTTAAAGAACCTGTCATAAACACATGCCCTACCTCCGCTTCATAGCAGTCTCTGAATAATTCATAGGTATCGTTAAATAAGCCTCAGAATGCTAAATTGGACAATTAATTTACATACACTTTATACCCCTAATGTGCCCCTTATAATATAATGATACTATGAAATGTATTATGATACTAGCAGCTGATCAGCTAAAACATGTTTGATGTTTGTGGTCTTTTTCTTTCGTCAAGATATGAAGCTGATTTAGCTTCCATGTAGCCACATGTTCATACTGTTTAGACACTGTGCCTCAAATGGTGTCGTTAAATGATGAGTCGTTAGATAATCTCAGATATGCTTACTTAAGAGGTTAGCATGACAGTGCCTGACCTACTGTTGTCTGTAATCGCTACGTAATGTTCTCTCACTACATGACACAACATTCGTTATGCAAATATGCCATACAGCCCCCAGCAATAAATTAATCCACTGATTTAGCAATGATCTAGCAGAAAAGATATACTGACATGATATTTAAAACCCTAGCTGTAATGATTGCTATCTGGCTTCCTTCTGTGTTTGCCAGCTTGCAGAAAAAAGCAGTTTCAAACAGACTGCTGTCATATATACACAACCCAAAGCCTTTGTATGCTACAAACGTTTCTCACACCTTCAAGATGCATCTTCAGCAGGGGCTTTTCCTAGTTTTTAATCCAGGAAATCCTACTCTTGAGACCAAAGTGGAGACTAAGGAGATCGCTGTAGTTGACAAGTAGGCATGTGTTACTGGCACACTTGCTGAAGATAATTAAAAGGCTTAAAAAAATACATGTATCAGTTATTATGGAAAAAATATGTAACATTTTTTTAAGTTTTAGCCTGAGAATAAAGATACTAGCTAATTCAACTCAACTAATCACTGAGCTCATGTTTCACTGGGGTATAAAAATGAGGTGACACAAGGTCCAAATCCCTTGAGATTTTATTGGGAAGGATTAAAGAGCATTCGGCAAATTAGGCAAATGTGTGTTGACACAAATCAGGAAATGGATACAAAAAATAGCTGTTTGATTACAAATGCCAAAATCAACAGCAGTCGTTATGAACTTTAACAAAAATCATGACTATTGTGAATGAACCTGGAAGAGTATCCACAGTAAAAGTGGGCGTCCAGAGACATTAAACAATTCCAACATTTTGTTGCATCTTGAGATCTCCCTGTATCCTAATTCACCATAAGATATCACAGCCATACCAACAAACCATTAGGAAATATGCAAGAAAGAAGCCACAACCAAAAGTGCTTGCAGTTTGCCAGATGCCGCTGGAAAATTAACTGGGACAGTGTGCTGCATCTGACAAAAATTAAGCTTTTTGTCTCCCAAATGCTCAAGGTGAATTTGGCATTGAAATAGCATGGCTGCAGAAAAGCCCCTTAAACCATTTGTTAAATATTGTGGAAGATGCTGTGGGGCTGTTTGTCCTCCAAAGGCCCAGCCAGTATTCACAAATATGGTGTAATGGATTCCAGGATGTACCAGGTGTTTTCAAATCAAATTCTGGTTTCCTCTTGCAAGAGGCTAAAACTGGACCTTTCTGGCTGTGACTGGACCTTCCGGCAGGACAACAAAGCAAAGAAAGCCACAAAAAATATTGAGTGAACACATACCAGGCCGCTGATCTAAATCAAACTGAAAACCTGTGGGTGGAGCTCACGAAGAGAGACCACAAGAGAAGAATTGGGGCTCTACAAGATCTGGAGCATGATCAAAAATCCCCTTTTTTTGTTCACAAATATTATAAAAAATTACAAAAGAAACTCACTGCTGTTTATTTGACAAATGGTGGTTGTGCAAAATACTAAATGAGGGGAGGTCAATAATTACAATGCATGCTTTCCAAGGTAAAATTTATTGTGTGGTCACCTGTTCTTGGTCACAACATTTGATAAACACTGAGGAGAATTTTCTTTTCTCATAATAAGTAAGGGTAACATTTTTCATTTTAAAAGTGCTGCTTTAAAAACCTGACCCAGTTTGAAGCCAGTCATTGATAATTAAGGAATGCGGTTTATGCAATGTTTTAACTGGGTTTCATTACTTATTAGCTTTATTTGCTGTGTAATTGTATAGCAAAAGTGAAGAAGCAGATGTCAGAAGGCAAGCATGTCTTGGCTGGTCAGCTACATTTGCCGTTAAGTGGAAAATTGTGTAAATTTGATTTTTGGTTGCATCATCATATTGCAGTAAATTACTGAATGAGCTGCACCTAGTGGTGGTCCTCATTACCCCCTCATGGATTTTTTCCCTTGTACTGTTGACTGTGTTTATTGGGTAATGCTATGAAGCAGTAATGGCCATGTCCTGCATTGCTATCGAATTTTTAAACAAAATCCACGCTGACTGACCGCTCAGTGTCTCTTCCTGTTTCTCTTTGTCCCACAGGCTGCGCCTTTCTCACCTACTGCGCCCGTGAGTCGGCCATCAAAGCCCAGAACGCCCTCCATGAACAGAAGACGCTGCCAGGGGTGAGTCCTTCCGCAGTCCTATGGCCTTTTCCCCCTTCAGGAGGGGCCGCCATGCCAGTCAGAGGCCAAAGCAGGAGTGTTTTTAGAAAAGAATCAGGGAGGAAAATAAATCAATAAGTCCGGCCTTTTAAGATCAGGCTTAAAGCAGTTTCATGGTGTCTCTCCCAGGGGCTACGGCAGCCATTGATCAGATGCTTTCAGTGCTGGGGCTTGGGGGGGAGCCTGTGACAGCAAATGTCAATTCATTTGTTCTTTCAATTTTTCCCAAATTGCTCCATTTACGAACGAAAACACCCCCGAAAAGCTGGCAAGTCACTGTTGCCCAGTGACCGTACAAGCAAAAATAAACGTGGGGCGCCAGGCTCAGCAAATGTAACTTCCTTTTGAGAACTACATCGTCCCGTCCTGTGTTTTTGTCCCTGTACAGAGAAGGGAATGTCGATAGCGACAGAATGAATGTCGACTGCTCGACCCTACATGG
Source organism: Ladigesia roloffi (assembly GCA_037577295.1). Classification (NCBI taxonomy): domain Eukaryota; kingdom Metazoa; phylum Chordata; class Actinopteri; order Characiformes; family Alestidae; genus Ladigesia; species Ladigesia roloffi. The sequence goes on along the minus strand of JBBKCR010000036.1, from coordinate 9,009,458 downwards.
GCCACATCAAAAAACGTACTCGGGGAATCAGTGGGCTGTGCCGCATGACGCGTATTGCTATAAAACAGCTGCGAGGAGACTTGAGTCGCGCCAAGAGGCACACGCTTCACATTAAAGATGCAAATATGGCAGCGGCGACTTTGAACGATGCCGGCGGTCCTTTGAAAAACAACTTGTTTCTTTTATCCCTTCAAATTTGCCAAGCTTGAGGCTTGAGGGGCTTTTTTTTTTCTTAAAGGGCATTTGAATAATGAAAAGAAAGTTGTTCTATGAGAGAATGCCAAAGGGATGTGTTGGTGGGAGGCAATGACTGTGTGAAGCAGAGCATTGAAGAAAAAAAGAAAAAGAGCAGGACTGTCTTCGGAGTTGATTTTGTAGGCTGGCAGTGCCCGTCAGAGGGTGAGACACTAATTGCGCCCCGCATGCCAACCTCGGGGGGCATCAGTCAGGGTTGACCAGCTACTAGGATTACAGGGGATCTAGAGATGAATGTTTGGAAAGCAGGAAGTGTGTATTTAAAGGGAGAGAAGTTTTTAGATCTGGACACTGAAGGATTAAATCTAAACATGATGAAACAAATTAGAGACGACCAGTGCATGACAACTGGTATTAAAGGTTTATTTCGACAATGGTAAATGTATTATGATGTGTTTAGATGAACACACACAGACAGACAGCCACACACACACCAAGGCAGACAATCTTGCCATATATGTGATGCTATTAAATCAGCTATACTGCAAGTGTTTGTATCCTCATGAGACAAACGCAGACAAAGCGGTAGCTGGTTGCGAATGGAGCGAGAGAGAGACAGAGAGGAGGGAAGGAGGGAAATTGAAGGTAATGTGTGGTGTGTGCCTGTGTGAGTGTGTTCCACTCTATCTGCACCCTCCGTTCCCTGTTAAAACTGGACGGGTGGCAGCAGGCCCTGGCCAGGCCGCCTCTAAATCTTTTAGCACCAAACCCCGGCTGCTGAGTGCTGATGGTAGGTGGACGTGCCAGTTGTTTGTTTGCCAAATCCTGGTTGATATGCAATTTGCCAACGGCTACGGCGTAATTCATGTAAACTAGGATTCCCCAGGAGGGGACTTACAAATTATTTACTTCAACATTTTGGCTATTAACTCTTTAACTTCTGTTAAGATCAATCTGGATAAAAAAATAAAGTTAAATTTACCAGTTTGGAATAATTCTGATGAATTTGCTCATTTATAACTTTGCTCATTTAAAAAATTATTCAGAAAATTCAGAGATTTGATTCAGAAAGATGTTTTTGGAGGGGAATTTATGTAGGTGTTTCTTGTAGTAATGATTCTTATATTTTAGCCACTTAAATGGTGCATTAATAGTAACTGACCTTTGTAATGAACTTATTCATTTGCCAGCATAAAGTTTCCTTTCAGATTAATGTCATATGGTGTCACTGTGATGTACATACACTTAGCGAAAATAATAATCACAGCGTTTTCTATTGCAGTTTGCCTTTACACCCTAACAAATGCAATGTATTGACTCTGATTCTTATTTTACTTAAAAAGTATTGCATGTTTTGTCTACAATGAGTGTAGTCTACCTTATACATGGGTATGTATTTTCAAACATTTTCATGGCTTATGCTTTGAGGGAATAAAACTGACCTGGACAGGACCTTTTTCCTCAGTGTTGCAGATTTGAGTTTTTAAATAGTTTGTAATGAAACCTAGTTATGGGAACAGTTTACTAGTCATAATAGATCATAGCTATTTATCTTATATTTACATATGAAAGTTTACATGTGGGAATCAATTTGTTAAAAATTTGCTCAGCTATTCATGGCTATTATTACCCAAATCTAAATTATAACAGGTCTTTGTTATTTGCTCCTGTAAAGGCTTTGGTGGTAATGAAACCTGAAACGTTCTCCCTTATAAAAGTGTATTGATGGGAAAAGGCTTTAGTTTAGTTATTAACATGTAGCCATAAATGTTTGTACATTTCCGGCAGTAATAGATTTGTTTTGGAGCAAAATGAATCCTGAAAGATTAACCTTGCAAACAGCGTATTAACAGAAGTAGAGCTTATTTTAAGCAATACCTTGTTGATTAACATTATTTCTGCTTGATTGTTAAATAATCAAACCTAATACACCTATATCAATTTGCTTTAAAAACTCAGCCTCTGGGTTGAACTTTCTCCAGTGCTGCAGTGCACTCTATAATACAACTCTCTTTCATGTCCTTCTCCAGCGAGGACATTCCTATGCTCCGGGTCTCCAGACTATTGAGCTGGCCTTTGTTTTTGCCCTTTAATTTCATTATTTCCTACACTTGTGTTCTGCGTTATTAAGGTTCACCAGTTCGACCCGGAAGTGTCCGTCCTTCATTCTTTGTTTTCTTCACCAACTCATGTTCGCCCTTGGACTCTCTTAAGCTTGTGTTTTTTTTTTAGTTCCCTGGACGTTTTTATTGTTCATTTTGTGTGTCCCTGGTTCTGTTTGTATGCTCACAACTGTTTTGTTACCTGTATTAAATCCCTGTGTTGTGCTCCACAACGTGACACTCACCCACATTCTCACCAAAGCCTGCATCATAATCTCCTAGATGTGTAAATCTCTGATTCAATTATGAAATGATTGGGCATTTCATTTCATTTTCTTACAATTCAGATTTTTTTGTGATTGGAGGAACTGTTTGCAAAGAATTTAGACCATACCCTTTTATCTGGAAAACCCAATACACATTTTATTGCTAGATACTATAATAGTTTATTATAGTTCTGTTAGCTCGGTACTGATGCAGTTAAATCACCACTGTGAAGCTGATGCAGTTTTATAGGTTTCACTTCAATAATCTGTTCGGTTCTGTTGCCATACTGACAAAACCCCACTTCACATTACAGCCGGACCTAGCAGACCATGGGTGCAGATGTGTGTGTGTGTGTGTGTGTGTGTGTGTCTGTGCGTGTGTGTGTGTGGTGTCACTGTAGGGCAGTTGTTTGCTGAAGCAAGGGTGTGTTTTTGTAGAAAGAGCCCCGGAGGCTGAAGAGAAGATGCGTGTAGGAGTGTGTAGGAGGGTGTTGGCAGTTTGGTTGAAGAGAGGAAGATGTTCTGACAGCTGTCTGTTTCCATAGCTCTCAGCTTATCAGTGTCCTCCACTGAGCCGCACGGCTGCAGCGAGTGAGAGATGGGGCGATAACATCAACATGTATACATGGCAGCCTGTCATGAACATCTAGAACTAACAGCACTGATCTGTGAGTTTGTGTATGTATGTATGTACTTATATATAAACACACGAACATCCATTCCAGTATAACCCAGCAAAATGTCACAACTAGTTGTGTAGCCATCACGATATACAATGTAATCAAAATACGTGCTGTGATCATGCTTTAGGGCTTTTTTTCATGCTGGGACAACGCTTTACCACCCTGTATATTTTAATGCCCAGTGTGTAACACCACCAGAATCTGCACTAACTGGTGACTGTTTCACGATAACTTGTGAGAATGGGCTCACAAAAATGTATTTTTTAGGACCCAAATAATACTTGTCAAGTATGGACACCACAAAAAGTCTGAAGATGTGATGTGTTTCATGGCACCAAGCAGATCCTGTAAGTACTGTATGTACTTCGACTCCATGGACAGGACTTGTTTGTTCAGTACTTCCCACAAATGCACGATCTTACTGAGATTTGGGGAATTTTAACACCTTGAACTCTTTGTCATTTTTCTCAAACTGTTCCTCAACACTTTTGCCATGGGACAGCATACATTATCCTGCTGAAAGGGGCCACTGCTTTTGCTTTTGGTCTGCAGCAATTATAAGGTAGGTGGTGTCAAAGTAACATTCTAATGAACCCAGAGTTTTCCAGAAGAACATTGCTCTGCCTCTGCTGGCTTGGCTTCACCCATATTGTATTCTGGTGCCATCGTTTACCCAGGTAAGCCTGGCCATCCACATGTAAAAATATAAAGAAGAGAAGTCAGGAACCTCAGCATTTAACTGGTCAAATATTAGCTGGTAAACTAATGCAACTATGAGCTTTGTTATACTTGACTTTAAATTAATTATGAATTTTATTGGGAAGATATACTATTAATGTACAAGACAATTTTGGGCTTATTTTGGGGTTATATAAGCACGTAAACCACATGGGCATGTTACTAGCTAACACGACTGCATGCTCATGACTAAATGATTACAGGTATAATGTTAGTCATTATACCACATCAAAACACCATTAATTTGAACTGTGCGCTCACTCGCTTTCAGTCACTTTGCTGCCAGTGTTGTTAGAGGCTTGTTATTGATTGCCACAAAATGTCAAATATCAGTAAAATCTATAAGGCAGCAACTGTGTACATTAATGTTGAAAATAAGGCTCAACTGTTCATGACGGCTGTCTTATAACTGATTTAAATGTGGAGACTGGGGTAGATAATCAGAATTTGGCTTGAAACTTGAATGTGTGTGCCTCCCACCTCTGATACACACATTAGAAGACTAATGCACCTCTCGTTAAAACTTCGACCTGTGTGTTGTAAATACGTCCCCCTCTAGCTTGCACTCAGTCCACCAAGCGCCACTACATAAAACTGGATCCTCCAGGCAGTGTCTGTCTGTAGCATGAAGTATATACACTCTACATAGGAAATACATATGATATATATGGCTATTGTCATATAGTCAGAGTAATGACTCGGTGTGTAGAACCCATGCACACACACACATTCACACACACACACTTTTTGCTTTGATAAACCATATCCTAGAGACTGGGTGGATTCAGTACAACAGTTAAGAACTGTGAAAATGATATTCAGGCTAATCAGAAAAAAACAGAGAAAGTTAGATATCTTACAGCAATGCACATTCACATTCACACACACACACACACACACACACACACACACACACACACACACACACACACACACACACACAC
>JBBKCR010000036.1:8979630-8991516 GCA_037577295.1 Ladigesia roloffi | reverse complement strand
CAGGATTGCCAGTGGCACCACTGAGGTACCCCTGAGTTAGGAACTGCCCCCACACACTTCCAGAAGGCCCACTGCTGGATGGTTTAAATGTGGGTTACAGCATTTCACATTGTCCAAACTGATGACTATAAAGGACCATTGCACTTTAATTGCATATAGATTTTAATTAACATTTTGCTGAGATCATAGGACTACACAATATTATCATTGTCATTGCTTCAATATACGCTCTTTATATATACTTATATTACAGAAGGCCACAGTATGCAAATGAATCTTTTAACCTAGGAGTCGTGAGCCTCAGCCCTGAAGGACAAATGTCCATCACAAATAAATGATTTTCCTGCTCCTAACATGGCAGCTTAACCTGCAAATGTAGGGGAAATCAATGTTTTCTTTGTTAATATGTCCATCATTTAATTAATTCATAGAATTCTGATGTGAAAAGCTCAAATCTACACACTTATGAGGTCAGAGCTGCTCACCACACTGCTGATAGGAACCAGATGTATAAAGCATTTAATGTCTTTAAAAGCTTCCTCACAAAAGGTTTTAAATTAAAAGATATTAAAACTGAGCCTGGTTCCTGAGACATGCTTGATTTCAGAGGGGATTAGTGTAATTTTATCCATTCGCGGTGGAGATCTACTTTTTTCCATCTTGTGTGTTCATAGATCACTTTAGAACTTAAAGAAAATTGCTATCTTGACTTTGGTTCGATTCAACACCATTTTGTCCATTTTGCATCGGACCATTACAGATTTAACATCATACCACAAGGAGTTTCTTTAGAACTTATGCAGAAATGTTTAAATTCGGAGTTGGGAGTTGAATAACATTTATTTGAATAGACTGGAGGCACCCATGCTATAAGCCTTAAGGATTTTTGGATTTTAGATGTTTAGTTTCAAATGTGTGAGTATTTTGATAAAAACGTGGAGTTTATTTAATCAAACAAAGCTTTGGTAACAATAATGCATGCCAGTCTCACATCTCTGATTTACTAATGCATTTTTTTATATTGCAGGGTGTGTTGCAACAGCACCATCGCTAATTAGATTTAGAGGTTTAGTGCTGAGCATCAGAACAAACTTTTCTCATAATTATGCAGTCCAGTACGGGTATTGATGTTGACTACTGTCAATGGTGCTTCCAAACTGAAAGAATGATCATTACTGGCTTTGATCTCGTATGCATGATCTAGTAGACCTTGAGGGTGGAGCTCGAGAGTGGTTTCTTTTTCTGAGCCTTCTTGCATTTAGCTGCAGAGAAGTACCAGTAATATGGTCTTGCTTTGCCATATATCTAATAGACCAATAATACAGGCATGGCCCCCAGATGAAAAGAGAGTGCATTACTTTCTGTCAAAGAGATGAGATGTGCACAGCAGAGCCTTGATTTACCTCATGTTTTTCTTTTTTCCTTTCCTATCTCTCCTGCATTTTCTGTGCACTGTTTCACAAGCTGATAGATCTGAGATAACCTGACTACATGTATTAAAAATACATGTCTCCTCCTGTGCTTTGTCTGAATGGCTTGGCCTGAATGTAGTCCTCTCAATCAGTGGGTTTATATAGTGAAGAATTACAGCAGTCGTTTTTTTTTTAAAGCCACCAGAGGAATTCAAATGAAAAGAGATAGTAGAACATTAAACCGCGCCTCTTCCATTAGAAGACCACTCTTCTACCCTCTTTTTGTCTTTATGCATTCGCCGCTTTTGGTTTAGGGATGTTTCCAATCATTTATGATTCCCTCTTTTTGCTTGGCTCAGTCAGATCAGAATGACTGACAGTTTAATCATAATTAATAGGACAGTTGCACTATTCAGATTCCCCTACTTCTTCACCCTTCCTCATGCTTTATTCATCTGTACTGTTGCAATGCAAAATTGATATTATTGAATAATAGATAGACGCTGTATAGGTTAGATGAGTTCAGAGTTAATTGGCGGGTATTTAGTAAGTAATTGCCAAATAATTTATGTAACAACTGAGCGGAAGAAGGCAGGGAGATGAATACGAAGAGCTATTTTTCTACTCACTCTTTGGGCTGAAGCAGAAGATTCTCCATTATACCATTTTCTATGTGAGCTTAAAAAGCATCTTTGTTCTGCTGAAAATGATTATCCGAATCATCAAATATCATCAAATACTGGCTTTTAAGTAGTGGAGCTTATCAAATAAATTGCTAAGGGTTTTCTTACAGGAAATGCAAGTCATTAACTGGATAAATATACAATATTGGAATTGAAATGGCTGTATTTTCTTCCCTTTTATATTTGTTTAAGTGCTTTTTGTGTTTATCACTATTGCTCTTTCGATCAAGTAACAATAATTGTACCTTGTTGCTCCATTTTCGTTGTCGCACTTGATAAGCCACTGTGTTGTTTAGGTTCCTTAGCATTTGGAGTTTTTTTTTAGGCTTATCTACTGATTAGGATGTCAGGAAAACAGGAAGGTGACAAATAGAAGAAACAACTCTGGGATTCAGATCTAGGAAAAAAAAAACCTAATTTATTTGTCGAATTGACCTGAAATTACTTTGACTTTAAACAGCAGCGCGCTTGGGTGTCGAACAAAAGATCCCCGACAGCTCATTTGAAAAATAACAGAGCCAGAACTGACATGGTTAAGCTATGTTTCCATTGCAGTTCTGAGTCAGACACAAAAGGCCTTGTACTTATTGCTTGGAAGCCCCACATCAAACATCAGTGTGATAAAGAGTGAGGGTAACTTGCCACTATGAATGAGACCCATGCTTTATAAGCAGACACCCAGTCAAAACACCTTTTGAATTTTAATGCACCGTGGAAGACAAAGAGAAGTCTTCTTCCAGCACACTTCATTTTACACCATAGAGTGAGGAGGAAACCCAAAGCATGCTCCAGAAATTTTTAATATGTGGGTTCATACATTACCTCTTAATGCATGAATGTAAATACACAGATATGTGTGTGTGTGTATGTGTCGATAAATATTTTCATGCAATGACCAGGACCAAAATGACATTGAAACCAACCTAAAACATCTTGTTTGTACCTTCGATCCAGTTTGTTGTCCTGAAAATGTTCTGTTTTCTGTTCCTGAAGATCTAGACTTTCTACTAAAAACAAACAAATACACGCACACACACACACACACACACAAACACAAACACATTCCCATCTCTCTTAGTCTCGGCCTGTGCGACACGACGCAAGATTTTATTTCCCTGGTGGAAATATTGGACTGTCACAGGCAGATCAATTGCCAGTGTCCAGGGCACTTCATGGTTCCTCTAATTATAATCCGCTGCAGCTGGCGCAGGCCTTCTTGTAGCTGTGGGGCAGCCATTGTAATAGAGGCATCACTCCACGATGGATAGACCGGAGCGCTGGGCCAAAGCCTCCCAGTCAGCCGCTGAGGCTTCTTGGCGCCCTGTGTGAGGAGGCTTATTGGAGCAGCAGGAGCAGGCAGCCAGGCAGGCCTTATCTTCCCTGCACACGAATCTGTGCTCTCACTGGGGGACTGCATTACTGATCACAGGCCCAGCTTTGTCGGCCCACTCCCAGCCATGGGCCCTCGGCACACTGCCACCACACAGGAACCTCCTGCTCTTTCACTCACTCACAGCAAGTTGGGGAGGTTAGCTCATGCTTTGGTGGAAGTGCTGATGCACAGGTTTTTACTGTTGGTAGGATGTATAAAAGGACGAATTGTCACTCAGCTCTTAATCCCGGGGATGCCATTTGTCTGTATATCATCACTGTAATATCAAAACATCTTACTTCTTTTAAGGATGCACAATGACACTGAAATTCATTTGCTATTATGGATATTTGCTTAAACAAAATCATCTTCTGATGCTGAGATTTGATTGATATTTCGAACAAAATGCATTTTATTCTCTTTACAGCACATATAACCATCTACAAATAATCAATACACTTATATGTAATGATAATCCAGGTAGATGTTTTATACAGCCCAGACACTTGTCAGTTGATTTTAAAAAATCAGTTACTGACAATCCTGTTTCATGACTCCCAATTATATTTTAATAATAATTATAAATTATATGTAATGTTTCTATTTAGATGACAGAGGAATTGGTTACACCAACAACATTTGGAACTTATCGTTTTTTAGTGTTTTATTACATTTACCACTTTTGATCTTTATTGTCCTCATCGTTGTGACAGGAGACCCAATACCCACTGAAGCAAAGAACCGGATCTGGCAGGAATTTGTCGTTTTGTTGAAAATATCTCCAGTTCCCTTAAGAATATTGGTATTATTTGATTCAATACCAACGTATTACAGGATGGAAGAGATGGGAAGGAATGGGGAGAGTGAGAGAGAAAGGAAAAAAGTGAGGTGTGTGTGTGTGTGTGAGAGAGAGAGAGAGAGAGAGAGAGAGAGAGAGAGAGGTGCCTGACAGTTTGGGCATACATACTTCAAATTAAACGAGTTATATAAGCAGATGTTGGCGGGGCGCTGTGGGCCAAGGCTGGAGATGAATAAAATTCCCTGTCACTAGAGTGGAGAGAGAGAGAGTGAGAGAGAGTGAGAGAGAGAGGCAGATAGAGAAGGAGAGAGAGCCTTGGGGGCTCTGGGAGTTGGGGAGGGGCCGAGCCTGCCAGCCTGCTAGTGGAGCTGAGAGCGAGAGAGAGAAAGATGGTGGATGTCAGTGGAGATGGGAAATAAAGGCATATTAAGAAATTAAAAAACAGGGGAAGAATTAAACAAAAAAGGGACGATCCCAATCTTAGTTCGTTTCTTGCACACAAGGCTAGGGAATACAAATCAAGAGCATGCATTTTAATGCCACACCCTATCAAAGATGTACATCTACTGGCTGGTTGGAAGTTTTGAACGCAATTCTCTTCCTTACAATTGGCTGCTCCAAGGTCAGCATTGTGGTTCCACTTAAAGTTGCCTGCAGGTTGCAGAGTCTAAAGTTTAGCCTATAATGCTTTATATTCTTAAAAGTAAAGCGTCCTACATTTTTAATGACTTGGATGCACTTGAATTGCTCCATGACCTTTGCATTATTAGGTTCTTTCAACTTCAGAAAGCTCCCACAAATCATTTACAAAAATGGCCCTTTAAAGAACAGTCTATTTAAAGGTTATTTATGAAACTAAAATGGGCTCTTCTATGATCATTGCTCCAATGAAGCCTTTATTTTGATGCGTATCCTAATCTAGATCATAAATGTGAGCAAATGAATGGTAAGCCATGGAAAATTAAAAAGAAAACTGGTGTGACCAGCCACTCGCTGTCTGTTCTCTCCTCATTCTCTCATTTTTCATTTTTTCTCATTTTTCATCCCATTTTTCTTCCCCCTCCCCATTCCCCTCCTTTCCCAAAGATTCAGTAATGTTGTCTCTCCCTCTGTTTCCTTGGCTGAATTCTTTATGCCTGGCATGTGCGGTGTGCACGATGTGACAGGTGTGTCATGCCTCTCTCCATCACACTCCAAGACTTGTTGACCTTTGTCTCTGAGATTACTTCGGCTCTCAGCTTTTCAGGCTTACCCGCAGTGACAAGATTGCCTGGAAACCAAAGGGCCTGTTGATGCAGTGTGACTGCGCCACCCCGTTAGCCTCGCGCTAACCCCCGTTCCCACACTGAGTCAAGCCTGATGAACAGGAACACTAGCTGGCTGGCACTTGGCAAAAATGATCCTTTCCAAAAATGAGCAGGTCGGACCGAGCTTGGTGGGAACAACATGGCGATGAAGGAACATTCCAGCATTGTTAACCTAATTTGCTAATCTGTTTCATACAAAATCCGACAAAATCTACCTTAACGGTTCTAAGTCTGTAGCTTTAGATGGACAATCTGTCATATACTGATTAAGTTTGTACACTCAGTTATTCCATAGAGACTTCCTTCTCTCTTTCTTTTGGTTCCTTTTGGTTCCTCTCAAGGTTTCTTCCTCCAGCTTTAGGGAGTTTTTGCTAAACTTTGGCTCACTAGGGGCTTGGACCTGGACTCTGTAATGCCGCTTTCTGACAAATTGAATTAATTTGGATAACCTGACTGTCACTGATCATTTCAAAACATTTCTCTAAGCAGAAAAGCCACAGACTCATAGCTTACAGTAGGAATGGGACATTTGCGGAATTTCCACCAAATTGTGAATACATGCTCACATAATAGAATCTCCAGTCATTCCATTGTCACACTGCAGGGCGAGACAGACGTGAGAGAATGTCTTACCGGAACTGTTCTTATTAATTTTCACTCAGCCAAGGTAAAAAAGAAATTCTAATTACTTCCACTCTCCCAGAGGTTTCCTGGAATACATGACGATCAGACAAGAGCCCTCTGCAATATGCCGCTAATGTGTTACCAGAAATTCTTCTCTCCGGAAAACTAGTCCCATCTCTGAAAGAACTAATTACATACGTTTGCAGCTTAATTTATAAATACTTCTGACTGAGGAATTTCGAAGAAGAATATTTACTGCTGGGACAGACTGGTGGGTTCTTCTGTGAAACATCTCATCAGCTTCATCATCGTCATAAAAAGTATGTTCTTGTGCTGAGGTGAACTGCCCTCTGAAGGACCATCTGAGAGGAGCTGTTTTATACCTCCTCTGCCCCTTACCTCATGTTGTTATATGTTGCTTATTTTCTTACTACCTCTAGTCAGACTGGTCCACCCCTCCTAATATGTATTGTATTGTCTGTATGGTCGAAGAGGTCCAATTTCGCTAAAAGTGTAGTGACAAATAAAAGCTTCATCATTATCATCCTTTCTAAGTTCTTACAATTTAAATAAAGCAGACCATACACCGCGAATACGTCCGAATGTTCCTTTAAAACCCTATTAAAGCATTGTGTTAAAGAAGAGAAGGAGTGTGTGGGTGAGAGGGGTTTAGAGAAAAGAGAGGTGGCAGGATCCTGGTATAAGTATATACCCCCTCCTCTCCAAAGTCTGGGCCTGCAAACCGTAATCAGTCAACCTTAGTGCTGTAATGTTGCCATCTGGTCTCAGGGAAGATGGCAGCTTCTCTCCAGCTGAAAAATGTATTGCATATATCCGGGGTGATTACTGCATCAGCTGTATAGACCCCCTTTCTCCACCTCCTCCCCTCCACTCTTGCCTTCTCCCTCCCATACTTGTTTTTCTTTCTCTTTTATGAGGAGTACTGGATGGCTCGAAGAAAGGAAACTCTAACAGCATGATTCCATGGTTGAAATAAAATGGTTGGGAGGTGGACAGTGGTGGACTCATTACAAATAAATGTGTTTGTGTTCGGTTCACGTCTGCCTTGCATTTTTCAATTGTGTGCTAAAGTTACTGGTGAAGAAGTCATAGTGCTGTTTGTATAGAAATTTGATTTGGTTGGGATACTGTGTTGCTTGGTAGTCACAATAGCAGTATTGGCCTTTCCAACACATACACTGCAAAAGGCTGGGGAATGCAAATGAGCCCTTCAGCTAGACATGAGTTGCTTTATCCTGACCAATATCAGTTCCAGACCTGTGTTTGTGTAGTTAGTATGAGTGGTGGTCAACAAAATGTAACTGCTGAAAAGCAATGCAGATCATATACTGATTCCTGGAGGAATTTAAGAATATAACAAAGATTTTTGTGACAATATTAGTTGAATCCAGTGAAATATGCACTGTATAGTGCAAATTATTTAAATGCTGGAGACATGAGTATGTTTTTTTGGGCCATTAATTTAAAAACATATGATGACTACCCAATGAATGTGAAACTGCATCAACAAACAAAGCTACAAGGTGCTTTAATTAAAAACAGGTGGGTTTAAAATGTATGGGGATGTTTAAACTGTGTGTTAAAATGTTGGTGGGGAAACATCTGACAGCTCGTTCCAAAACTCACTCTGGACGAGTTAATATATATACTTTATTACCTAAATAATAATAATGGGCTAAGTAGGTTCTCGTAGAAGATAATTTTACCAAATGTTCTCCCTCAGATGGTGGACTATTTCTGACGAGCCAGGGCTCCAAATGTAGTCCTGAAGTTGTGAAGTAAGCTGTTAGTTCAGCTGTGTGGTTAAGCTGCTTCACAGTTACTGCAGCCACCCGCGCAGCTACATTAAAACCTCTTTAGCTTTTAATGACAGTGGGACATTATTGGTGTGAGGATTTTATGGATAAATCATTCTCACAGATGTGCCAGAACAGTCCTGAAATTTCAATTTTATTTCTGATCCAACAGACCAAGTTAACTACAAGTGCAGTAAATAGAATTACCAGCCCTTATAAATAAGCAAAGTGTGAGTGTGCAATCTCAGTGGCTGAAATGACTTATTTTTAATGGTAGAATTACATTAGCTTTAAAGTTATGCTTTTTATACCATAATAAATAATGATTTCTAAATTGCTCTCAGTTTGGTTGTAGCGTTTTAGGAATCTTTGGGTGTATGGTTTTAGAAAGTTCACTCACATCTCATTTCTAGAAGTTCTACAGGAAACTAAAAGTGGGCTTTCCAGCGCTCTGACCAACCAGCGTATGAGAAATGACCCCATGAATAGACTTTTTAGCATGAGATGGTAGAAAACATGAAGAATTGTGGAGCTGTGGCCCAGAATGAATCCAGTTGGACTTGCCAGTTCTATGGCATCACCTCTAAGAACCATTTCTAGCATCTTCATTTTTTGAAAATGGAGATATAATGATTAATTTTCTTAAATTAATTTCTTAAATGTTCTCAGCCAAAAGGAAACGTCTTTAGTGGCAGGGTTATTATATAGAGAAGCGGCAAATGTTGAGACAGCATGATTTTAACACTTACTTTTCACATCAGGTTTTTTTGTGGTAATTGAAGTGTCCTTAGGGGTTATTTTAACCCTCACTGGCGGCGCCAAATACTGATGTAATTTATTTCTGCCCGAATGAATGTTGCCATGTCACCCTGATTGCCTGTAGCCCATCAAGCCTAGTAATTTTCCTAACAAATAGTGCTGTGTCCCCAGAGGCAGGGCCTCTAAATACTTTTAGGTAGAGCATATGATGGCTTCATATGTTGTTGGGAATAAAGGCATGCAATTCTTACTGTATGGAAATCTCTCTCTCTCTCTCTCCTTCACATTCTCTCTCTCTCGCTCTATCTCTCTCCGCCTGAGCGGGGCTGGGGAATAGATGATTCAAAAATACCCCTCGTAATCAGCCTTCACATACAAATAGACGCATTCGCATTCACTCGGCACGCGGCTCACCGTGCCAGCCATCACCCGCGCCCTGTTATCTGTGTTCTACTTCATTTGGACCTGGGAGAAAACAAACAAGGCACATCATTATTTTTTACATCTGCACACCCACCCACCCCGCGCCCCACGTACTGGAAATATCTCTCCTCTCTCTTCAGCTCCAACTAGGCATGGCTTTATCTGATGAAGATAGAGGGAGATACAGTATATTGGAGTTAGTGTAGGTCAGAAGAAGGGGAAAGGCTTGAAATATAGCAGTGGCGAGGCTCCAGCTTTCAGAAGAAAAAGAAAGAAAGACGTGGCCTTAGCGCTGCTGAAGAGGGACTATAGAAATGAAAGGAGGAATTTACATCAAAAAGAGTGCAAAAAATAGCTGAGAGAAAGAGAGAGAGAGAGAGCGTGAGCGCATAAGATGTGGAAGTGAAGCAGGTTCAAGCTATGCCGATCTCAGGCTGGAGTCTTTAGAATTCAAAGTGAGCACAAAATTTGTACAATAAGCAAAAATTTGTCTTTGTGTGCAGTGCGGGGCTTTGCACCTTCTACATGTAAGAGTGGCAGACGATTATTTAGATATCAGCGTTTTTTTTCTGTTTGATCGGAGCGTAGACGTGGAAAGTAGGCTGCTGATTTTATGGTCTTGACTGGTAGAAAGGAAAAGGAGAACTGCAGTATTGCAATGTTCCTTCCACCATTTTATATACTACAAACCAGGGGTGGGAACTTCAGTCACACTGCAGTTGCACCCAGACCACTGGTGACCAACTCTGGTCCTGGAGAGCAACTTCTGGGAAAGTCTAGTTCCAGCCACAATGGCTTAATGAATGTCAAACTAAGGAACTTTTTCCCTTGACTGGCTGAGTTAAGTGAGGGGCTGTTAGATATGAGGGCAGGATAGCCGATCTTCAGGAGGATGGCTGGTAGACTCTCACTACTCGACTTGAATTTACTCATCTTAAACTTTAGCTGCCATTACAATTTTTAAACTGTGTTTATTGCTTGTAATGCTTCAGTTTTTCTCGTTTTTTCTTTAGGTTTTTCTTATAAGAGGCAGTCCAGGGTGAAACACTCCTTATAACTTTACTCTGTCTTTCTGCACATTTCCCACTTTTTAGACTACTCTTATCTTATCTTCAGATTTAATGTGTGCATCTAATCTCCTATAGACTGAATAGACTGATGTACATATATGTTGGTTTTTGTTTCATCACAGATAAGAGCAGACTGCTTTTATATATTGATTATATGGACTGAGGATTCAGCTGTCCATTTTAACACTGGTAGGACATTCAGATTCTCAGATTCTCTTG
This sequence comes from Ladigesia roloffi, assembly GCA_037577295.1. Taxonomy (NCBI): domain Eukaryota; kingdom Metazoa; phylum Chordata; class Actinopteri; order Characiformes; family Alestidae; genus Ladigesia; species Ladigesia roloffi. The sequence continues at coordinate 8,981,031 of JBBKCR010000036.1, read as the reverse complement.
TTTTTCTTAAGTCACTGCTTCATGTTGAGCATTTCACAAAATGTGCTTTTTCACTTTTCCAAAGGAAATTTCTTTTCGAAAAGTTATTAAGAGCACACAGACATTCACCGACACACAGAGGAGACTTTCTGTAACCTGAACCCTCACAATACACTAGATAGGGTAGGCATTAGAATTTCTGTTTGTTGTGCAGACAAAGAAATTCATGAGCTACCATTATAAATTCCCCTTAAAGGGAAAATGCACTTTGTATTCGTGCTATCTACCTGCCTGCAGCCCCTGGCCTTGGTTTTGGTCACACATGCATAGAATGTATATCAAGCACTGCTGTAAACAAGGTCTGTTCCTTCTGGAATGCTACCTGTCCTCATCCTGGCTGGACAGTTTGTCCGCTTTAGCATGGCTTATTCCAGGAACGTAGGAGCAGAAAATTGCCACATGGACCATTTGAATATTATCCAGAGAGGTGCTGGAAAGCGTTTTGATGCACTGACCTGGGGGTAGCAATTTTAGAATAGCTTTTATGAATCAGATTCATTTTCTATCATCTGATTGGCTGAGGCCACATTTAAAGCCATTCACTTGTGCACTCATAGATGGCTGCACATAAATGCATGATGGATTCAATATTAATGCACCAAGCCATTAACACCATATAATGGTGCTTGGCTGACATTGCGATTATCAATATAGGATTAGATTTTAATATAAATTTTTTTTAATTTATTGCTTTTTGACAGCTGCTGGTGTCAAGTTTTGGCATAACATTGAGTGGTTTATTGTTTAACTGAATGATTATGATGGTATTCAATAAACTATTACATTTATTTTTTTATTTTATTCACTACCATGGAAACGGTTCCTCCAATCACATTTGTGTTGTCGGTGAAATTTTAATAAATCTTTTTAAAGAGATTTAGACCTGTAGTTGCACAGCCCTGTCCAAACAGCGGCCATATTCGACTCTCCAAGCGGGCTTTCCTTCAGGGCAGCAGCATCAAAACGGCCTTGCCGGAGAGCACCTGATGGCCAGCCCTCTAATGCTGAGCAGATAAGCGAGCCAAGCGAGAAATTTCAAATTAGAGAAAGGAAAAAGAGCAGACATTGAATAAAAAAAGTTTTAAAAAAAAAGGTCCAAAGTCCATCTCTTATCAGCTCAGTATTCCTCCCCTCCCTGCCAGTCGCCTCACCCTGACAGGCCTGATTGGATGGTGGATAGGACGAGAGCAGAGGCTGATAAGGGCCGAAACTGTGGCAAAACGAGGCAGATGCCAAGCAGGGATAAGAGAAACGCGATTACACTGGCAGCTTTCTTATATTAAACCACACTCACACATACACACACACACACACACACACACACACACACACACACACACACACACACACACACACACACAC
>JBBKCR010000036.1:8921364-8941305 GCA_037577295.1 Ladigesia roloffi | reverse complement strand
GTGTGTGTGTGTGTGTGTGTGTGTGTGTGTGTGTGTGTGTGTGAGGGAGAGAGAGAGAGAGAGAGAGAGAGAGAGAGGGGGAGAGAGTTTGTGAGGAGGCCAATAGAAAACCTCAACTCATTAACTCCCAACTCCACAGTTCCAAGTTTTCATGGATTAATCAATGCTAACCTACTTTATCAAAGCCACTTATCTTCCAGATACAGAAATCCATGCATGTCCCTAACCAGCAGGTCGATATCAGAAAATATTTCACATTGTCGACCTTCTCATTGCCTTTTTTTTGTGTGCCCCACCCCACCACCACCACCACTTCTATCTCCTCCATCCTGCTCCTGCCTCCCTCCCATAAATGTCCTTGGGAGTGGAGTGTGTTTGTGTGTGTGCAGGGAGAAACCCAGATCACATAACGTATTAGTTCATTTGGCCCGTCTATCTTCAGTAATGTGTAACATTACCACTGTTATTAGATGGGAGATTTATGAGGCTTCGCTAAGCTGCCCGTCCTGCAGCCTTCCTCATGCTCTAGATAGCTTCCAGAGTGGAGGTCTGCGAGTACTTCCAACCCAGATGCTCCTCAGGCCTATAAAATCTGGTCATAATCGAATCATTTCAAAGTTAAAGCAACATGCCAATAACCTAGTTATGTTTTGCTCTGCAGTTTTTATCTTTATCATATGAAATCATAAAAGAGGTTGAAAACTTTAGCAATAAAACATGTCTAGTGGGCTATAAAGGCCTGTCAGTTTGTGGTACAACCTTCAAAATGTTAGCTAAATCTAGTAGGTAATAAAAAGACTTTCAACCGCATCAAATATTCAGCTAGTAAACAAACTAGCCAAACCTAGCTACTGTTTGTAAAATGGAAAAAAAAAAGACTGCTCCAGAGGAATGGAAGTAGTGCGAGCTAGAGTCTACAGCTTGGATCCAGAACAGAGGGCCCGTCCTGGCTTGAGTGACAGGTCGATCCTCCATCTTGCTCTGTCCGTCTGGTTGAGCGCTGCTGTCCAGCCGGCTTTGATCCTTTTCTCTGGATCGATAATAAACTCCTCCGCTGGTGAGCTGGAGCAGAGGAGCGATCTTTCCTTTTCTGCTCTCTTTCTCAATGGCCGCCTCAGGTGCCGCCTTAGATGTGTCGACACAGGTCCAGAACGCTATTTATTCATACCCTTGTTTATGTATTTATTGGACGTGGAGCTGGCTTGCACGCCCGTTTCCTCACCCCACGACCCGAGGGAGGGTTCCACTGTCAGCCAGCAGATATCCTGGCAACACTGTAATAGTGTAGATGCAGGAGATCCTACCAGTTCAAACAAGACATGCATTGCTTTATCCGGCTTAGACTCCTGCTTTCGACCGCATGGTGCATTTTTCTTACTTTCTGTTGATTCAAGTATCTAAATTTGAACATAAAAAATGTAATGTTATGGTTTTGAAATAGTTGAAATCATTTACTTTGCTAGTACTTTGTCTTAAATAGCTTTGTCTGCAATTGTTTTAGGTTTAAAGAGGAAATTGAACACATTCTCACTGATCCCTCACTCCTCCATGGGACCGTCTAAGAAATGTAGCTTGAGTTCTGCAGTAATGGAGTGGTATTTAAGTTGCGGGAAATGGTGGGCGTAAGTCAACCAGGGCACTTTAAAAGCAGTATTGTAGCGGAGAGGTGTCTGGACTAGACCTCAGTTTGGACTCTTTCCATTTCTCTTACTCATTCTCCCCTCTCCTTCCCTCTCCTCTCTGGAAAGTAATAAACCCGCTCATTATATCTTGTAGGAAATACCTACTGAGAGATTATGCCAGAAATAAAAGGTGTATAAGAATGATGGGAAGGGAGATGGGCCCTGTCTGCATCTGTAATGAGCTAAGGGGCTTCTGGACAACATCCCCAGAGGTTCCTCCATGTTCCTTCCCTTTCCCCCCACTCTGTGTCTGACTTAAACAAGCTCAGAGCTTCACGAGACTGTAATTAATGCATTTACTGTGTGTACTGCTGGCCTGGCTTGTTCCTCTTCAGTTAGAGGGCATTAGAGGCCAGGCATCCATGGGAACAGGGTTATGGCTGCTTCAGCTCTCTTCTGTATTTTCTCTCTCACAGGCTTGTCTGATAGGAACATAACTGCCAGTTTTAATCCACGTCTTATAGAGAAGGCCATTCCTTAAAAGTGCGTCTAGAAATCTGCAGATGAGGTTTCTCTTTTAGGAAAATCCGTGGACCTAATTTGGTTTAAATATCACAACATAGTCCTCAGTCGTTTTTCTGTCGACTGTGATTCTACATAGTTTAGCCAGACCAAATCTTCCTATCTGCTCTTTTGGTTACAAACTTAGGGACTGGATCAGCCTCTCTATTTATGCCCTGATCTGATATTCCTTGCATATCATAAATTATATAGAAACGTTAATAAATCTACTGCAGAAATGTAGAATATTTAAAGGCTTGTACTGCTTGGAAACCTAAAATTTAATTGTGTATGTACAACTATAAAAAGGCTAGTAGCCTTTGGTATCCAGATGTAATATCTCAGTTTGCTTTCGTTTGGCTTGCTAAAAGAGTTCAAACTGGTGTCTTTGTGCTGAATAAAGATACAATCCGTGCTGTTTTTATGATTCAATGCTAGTTTTAATGCTAGTTTTAATTGCGGGATGTCACTGTTGGGCCCTGCCTCAAAACGAGTACAAGTGTATAAAGTAAGAGATATATTAATAAATACATGATGTTCACTTTAAACTTGCCTTAAATAATTTCAAAACTAAACAGAAAATATTTGTGAGGGCTGACAATCATTACTTTGCAATGAGGAACAGGCTTCAGTCTTCAATCTCTCGGATGAAACAATACATTATAAACAGCTGTCAATGTTTAACGTCATCAAAGTTAACATCTTGCTGCCGATTCACTCAGAGACGATGACCCATTTCAGTTTTTGCCACAGTTCCACATTTTCTGCTGTATGGTGTGTGCTGCCTTTATTTTTGGTTGCACTGTTGTTGGTTTTCTTCAGAGCAAGCCTGCAAGCTGGTTCAGGCCAGCGCTCGTCATTATATAATATAAACTGCCAGCAAAAAAGCACCACTAAATGAAGGTTGACTTCTCAAATCTATATATTTTGTCATCAAAGCACCATATTGCATAAGCTTGCTTATATTCACTGGTAAGAAAACTGATTCTTCCCATTGGCTTCAGCAGGGCTTTTGAAAGCGGATGGAAAATCATTGGCTCAGAGATTCAGTGCCATCTGCTGGATGGAAAATCAGACTGACAGGTTTATGGGGCTCTTGATTTTTCTTTTTTTTTAATTTAGCAAATAAATTAACGCAGTTTTTTCAGTTTTTGCTTTTAATCGGGTGCATATCCATGTGTTCATACAGAATGGTTTTAAGCAGAATGTGCTCTGACATTTGTATTCACTATCTGAAGTTCATTGCAAGGAATGGTTGGTGGAACAGATTTGACTCTCAAGGTTTTACGAACCTGACAATGGGGAAGCACAAAGGGTTAATTCGCTTTTTGTGACACTTCTGAACACAAATCGGTGTGAATGAGATACGCAGCATTAAGATGTAGAATCCTGGACGAGAGGCCAGCATGTGGTTCGTAAAGGGTCAGGGACACATTCATCCGCCTGAGTCAACCCACTTTCTGCAGGAACTGGGCGTAAATGATGATGAATAGAGAGGAGAGGAGTGATGGCCAATTTTTAGAAGCAATTTTAGAAGCTCTTTCATCGTAGAGAGATGAGATTCTATATACTGGAAAATCTTTCGCACAGGCGAGGACAGCATGTGTACATTTTTCCTCTAAATGGTTCTGGGCTTGGATATTTGTTTCTAGAGACAATCAAACGTTGACTGGTGTAGAACCCTTTACATTATGTGGAGATTTTTAGGCTTTTGCACGTCTAATTTACAAGACTGATTCCGCGAAGGTTTCGCAAGGAAGCCAGTGGTGGTTCTTCTATATTATCGGTCCAGCAAAAAGTCCCATTTTTGGCACCTTTAGTTTTATGAGTGTATCTGATTTTCTGATTTTCAGCCTGGACCTTGCAGAGGTGGCCTTGGCCCCAGACTCCACCACAGCCACAGCCAGGGGGGATGTTGATAATATAGCAGTCTCTTATTCAAGCAGCTGGCAGCCTTTATTTGGTGTTTGTTACCCTCCTTTGACCTGGGGGACTATTAAATGTCACTTCCCTTTAAGTGAGGGAGAGAAACAACTTTGCTCAACTTTGCATCACCTTTAAAGGTCAGACGTTTCCATGGCAACACACCACACTCCCCACACTGTGGCCCGTGTCAGCTAGCCTCGCCTCGCCTCGTTCTCTCGCCGGGTCTCACCACCTCTCTCTCGCTCTCTCTCTCTCTCTCTCTCTCTCTCCCTCATCCTCTTTCTCCCTTTTTTTCCTACACTCCCAAGTCCTGACAGCATGTTTTTCTTAAAGGTTTTTCCTCGGATGCAGCCGTTGACGTTTTTATTAAAGGCCCCCGCTCGCCGTGAGAGAGCGAGGGGCTAAAGTGAAGTGGAGCAACAGGCAGAATTGCAGGAAGGCGAGGACAGCCCCAGTCACATCCACTCGCCGTAGCCCACTGATGAGAATTAATGTGGCAGCCGATATGCAGAAAGGGAAAGGGAGTGCGCGGGCGTGTGTGTGTGTGTGTGTGTGTGAATGTGTGTGTAGGGGGCTGGGTATTAGAACTCAAGCTTTCCAGTCACGGTGCAGCAATTTATTAGAATTTGTTTGTCTGGCCCTGAAGTCTTCATTCCGCAGCCAAATGGATGGAGTGACAGAGGGCTGAAGGGGTGAAGGGGAGTGGAAGAGGGGCACGCTCTAGTGGGCCCTGCCTGTAAACTCAGGTCTTTACAGTAAGACTCTGAGATATACTAGTTTTAAAAATGTACGTATTATGATATGTATTTTACCCTATCATAGATACTGATATAAGCCCCGCCTACATTCAGAGACAGTGGCCAGAGTTTACTATATCAGCCACTGTGTGTTCTGTTACTCTATAAAAGAAGCAAAATAATAGTAATACACATACTATTATATTGCAGAGGAACAAGGCAGCACATTCTTATTTATGCATTTATTTTGGCAAACAATTTCTTTGCATTTACTTTGTTTTAGAAAATATTGTGATAAGGTTTTGAGTTTGTATCGCCCACCTCTAGCATAAGGCAAGCAGCAAGGCATTCGGTGACACTTTGTTTCTATTGTCTCTCTTTTTTCTCTCTACCAATTCTGTGCCCTTTTCAAGAGACTTCTATTTTACCCTTTATGTCCTTCTGTGTACTGTGAGCTGCAGTTGGCCAGAGTGAATTAGGCACTTTAGGTCAGAGTGAGTTACTAACTTATGCAAATACTAACATATCTTCCATAAGTATGGAGTATAGAATAAAGTATGGAGACCTCTTTAGCTATATCTAGGTTCTAATCAAGATGACGCTCAAGCTTAACCTGAAAATGATCAAAATCTTTTCCTCTTGCGTGCTCACTGATTTTAAAACCTTGGTGTTCGTGGACTGAGCAGCTTGAGAGATGTGATAGCGATAGCTCTAACTCGCTAATTTACACTGTTTTCCCTTTGAGTTTTCTATTAATGAAGTAAACCAGTCAAGACCTGCTTGCTGTAATTAGTTTCTGTAAGGAAATTAAAAAAGGAATAAAAAAACGATTACAAACCACTAGCTGTAGTGTTCTAGATATATCTCACAGGTCTATTTTTGATCGCTTAACATCTTAACTAGGGGTGTTAATGAATCATTTAGATTTAGCAGACGCTTTTATCCAGAGAGACTTCCATTCCCAAACTAGAGGGGGCAGTCTCCCTGGAGCAGCTATGGGGTAAGGGTTTACTCAGGAACTGAGTGGGGGTATGTTAAAGGTCTGATTCGAACCCATGACCTCTTTCTCCAGAGGCAGGCCACCACCACCTCAATGAACTTGTGTATGTTTGCTTCTTTGCAGAACCATGGAAACACGTCTTGATCAATTAACAACACTTGGTGGTAGGGGACAGTTTGTGCCAACTGAAAGTGCTGCTTAAGGTCTATAATGCAAGACATATCATTTGACCAAGGGTACCAGACGTTTGCACATGATTGTATATAGTCAGTATAATCCATATTTATATAAATTATATAATGTGTCCTGTGAAAAAAAAAAATTTAGGTTTTCGTTTTCCACTGTGTTACACTGAGCCAGTAAGTAGATACTATGCCCTAAAATGAGCAAGAAATGTAATTTCGCTTTATTCCCTGCAGAGTATGTCCAGCTTTTGCCTTAAGGGTGGTGGGAAAGGCTTCAGCACCCCTAGTGACGATGGATGGATGGATGTAGAGGATGTGCTCTTATTTTAAAAAAATCAGCAAAATATGTCATTTACCATGGGTTTTATACGACTGTATTTTAGACGTGAAAACACCAAGCAGTATATTCCGTTTCCTGCAGCTAGTGGAAATCAGGCCCTTGCAAACCCTGCTACTCCGGCTTAGCTTCAGAACTTTAACCTTTAATGGTGTATGATGTACAATGACTTTGCACGGAAGAAGGCCAAAAAATCTATTTAGTTTGCTGTGTTTTCCAGTTTCCAGGATGAGAGCTTTATTGTTTTTGTAGGAGTCAGAGAGAGAGAGAGAGAGAGAGAGAGAGGGAAAGACTATAGCTCGTATTCTGCAGGCAGAGGAGATGCAATACAATGTGACATACATTGACTCAGCTCTTGTTCAGCAGCGTCTGAGCTCAGCAGGAGAACAGCTCATTGGCTAAAGAGGGCGCACGCCTTCCCAGCATGCACTGCAGCAGCAGCTTTTCCTTTCTCAATCCTAGCAGGAGTTGCTTAACTATGCACAGCATTGGGCCAGACAGTGGGGTGAGAATGAAGATTGAAGTCGACAAAGTTGGCACAGGAACAGAGAACAAGAACTTTTAAATATTTCTACTTCATTGTTAGCCTTTTTCATCCTGCAGCTCAAAAGAAAATACATTAAAGCACACCAGGCATTGTCCCCAAATCGAAAAGTATATATGCAACAGTATATTATTTGCATAAAATTTGAACAAATATCTCGCTTCATGTGTCTCAGGCACTTTTGCCTGATATATAGTGAAGATCCATTTATTTTCAGGCATGAATAATTGACTCGGCTTTAAAAAAACATAAGATAAAGACACAAATTATGCATTATGCAATCCCACAAATTTCGCCTGGAATTTGGACATGAAGTGGTAGATCAGAAAATAAACTGCAATTGAAGCGCATCGATACATCTTCAAAGGTTCGGCCTTATGAATTAGTCATGGTAAATAAACGTAATGCTTGAGTATGAGAAGTGAACGACTCTGAGTCTTGTAGAATTCATAATTGCAACTTGCAGACTGAAACAGGGAGTAATATATAGTTCAGTGTGTGTGTGTTATTTTTCATTATCTCCACCATGGTAACTTTACAGGACAACATTTTGAAGTACTTCTATTGCTCAGTTATTTATTTTAGCCATTTTAGCTGCACTTCAGAAAGAACTGTATGTGGCAGCTGAGGTGTGTATGTGTAGCTTCTTTTGTGAATGGAAAAGAAACGAATAAAATGTTGGTCTCCAGCCCCCTACAATCTTTTTAATGGCACATTCAGTCATTTGGAGTTCAAGAAGTATTTTCAGAGTGGACAAAACTGTGGATAATGTGTACTTTGGCATCATTTATCACAATCAAATAATATATCATTAAATTGTGCATTCAGAGTACAAACGAGCCTCAATGTAAAAATAACCGTGTCATGGTGAAATATTCTAAAACACATCATTAGATGATTTTTCCCACCAAGTTTGAATGTGATGTGTTCTACTTATAGCACTGAGTCAGAGCCTGCAGTTTGGCTTGACACTAAGAAAACATGCGCCCTGCAGCACAGACGTAGCAAGCTGGGTGTGTATTTGTGTGGATGTGTGTGTGTATGGTCTGTGTGCTCACAGAAAGTGAAACCCAGTGTGCTCTATGCGAGAGTGTGTGTGTGTGTGTGTTTGTGGGTGTGTGTGCTTGCATGCTGGTGCTATAGCGACGGGGGTCATTTACATATAAATGAAAGTTGCCGATCACACACGGCTGACCCCATTTATTTCGGCGGACAGAGAGGCAGGCCTGGCTACTGGCGACGCATTGCCGAATTACTCCAAATTACCACATTTCCATCTCCACGTCAGCCCTGTCAAACACACGCTCATCGCTGCCATGTTTTCTCTCACTCTCTCGCTCTCTCTCTCATTCTGCCAGCAGGAATAAGTCTAATTGTCGACGGTGAATGTAAAGAACCTGTCACTTGGCTGTGGGTGTCACCAGCATGGCATCACACTCTGCTAGATTAAAAAAAGTACACAGCGAGCCAGAGAGCCTCACTACAGTAACGGAGAGATAGAAACAGATGGATATAGCCCCATGCACCCTGGCTGGGCAAGAGTGTAAGAGAGAGAATGAGAGTGAGAAAAAAAACATATCCAGTCATTTATTATTTGTTATTGCTTTACATACAGTACCTATAGCTTCGGCACTCGATAATGAGATTTTTTGACAATCTAACATTATAAATCATGTAGCCATGATTACGGAATGGCTAAGTTGGTCACTACACTGGAAGCCTGGTCTTCTAATTTTGTTTCTAATGGTCTTCTAATGTTGTTTAACATGTTTCTCTTCACATACTGTTAATAAAACACTATAGAAAAATACTACAGACGTGTCAAAAAGGGTTATTTTTGTGGCAACAAAGAGGAGCCATTTTTCCCTTTCAAACCTTTCAGCCTTTATTTTCTTTAGAGAACCATTTAATGAAATGTGTGACATAATGTAACACTGCTAGGAATAACCCTTAAATTGATAAAGAAACAGAGAAGGATCTTCAAAAAACGATTTGTACACCCCGGCTATCTTTCAGGTGAATACAAGAGATGATAGATTTAGATATAGGACTTTACAGGGTGGTAGATATCCAAAACCCATTCTTTTTTAGATTTTTGACATGGCAAACATGGTATAAACATGGCTCTTTAGAGAACCCAAAGTGTAATTGCTCAAAGAACGTCTTTTAAAAGAGTTTTGGTGCTGCCTAAATCGTCTTTGTCTTCATCCAACTATCATTCAAAGATGAGTCACATATCTGTGGCTTTGATGACACAGAAAGTCCTTGAATCTTCTCTAGTCTTCACTGGATCCTGCTAAATCTTCTAGAGCTCTGTGACAACTGCCATCCCTGCCGTTCTTGCACATCTCCATCTGCACCTGGCGCTTTGAGACAACTGTCTGCAATGAAACACACACCAGAATAATCCAATCGCACAACGCAGCTCTGTCAGGCCAGATGTGCTGCAGAGGTGTATCAATCGTTGCTCTCAAAATACCAAAAAGCAGAAATACCAATCTCTGACATGAACATATTCCATGAACTCTGATGATCATGATAAACATAGGTGTTCCATTGATCATGATCATCACGATGAGCATAGAGATTCCAGTCACAGTCTCAGATTCCAGAGTATCTGTGAAAGGCAATCAATGCTTACACCATGAAATCAATGGAGAAACAGGAGAGTTCTATGTGTGAAGAGTCTATGAGGCCAGAATCTCAAATCATTGCGCGATCAGAAACAGGCAGGTAGATTTCTATCATTCTGGCTGGCTATCTAAAATGAGAGTAGACCACCTAGTGTAGGTCAAGTGGTCAGATTGCAGGGGGCCAGTGACTCTAGCGTAGAGCTAAACCTATCCAGTCAGTAATGTCATCGGTGACATTGGGATTCTATTAACGGCCTTGGGAGGAGCGCTGGCCCAAAGCCGGGCGGTGCAGCCATAATTGATCTGTCATGGAAGATGCCCTCGCAACCCTCCCGAGAGGCTTCCATTAGAATCTCCCAAAAGCTCGGCCCTGCTGCGCCTCGGGAACGGAGCGAGAACGCGCCCTGAAGGTCACACCTAACAACGGACATTGGGAAATAAAGAGGCCCGGGATGTTGGATGCGGGCCATAATTGCCAGCGAACAGTGGGGTTATTTGATATTGATTCTCAATGAGGGAAATCCATGATGTCTATACAGGCTGTTTACCTCTCGGTTCAATGGCCAAGGGCCCGGTCAATAGGAGCCTGTTCGCCTTCCTGGGCGCCCCAAGGAGAATCTGGCCCTCTGCGCTCATTTGAATGGGTGAATAGTTATCGGTTTCCCTCCCCTGCAGCCGCCGTCTGCCTCATTTGTATTTTTAGTGAATTACCCCGGATGCGCAACCTGAACCCACTTAAGCGTGTCACTTAGCATTTGTTGAAGTTTCGCCGAGACACAGGGCTCATCAGGTTTCAGTGGGGGAGTCTGCGGTTAAGTGGCCACTTGTCAGTGTTTATTTATTTCTTTTTTTTTTTCTTTCGCTTTCTCTCCCTATCTCGCTCTCTCCCGCTTACTCCCTCCCAGAAATGTGACGCCTATGGTGGCTGTCTAAGCTGTTTAAATGCAGCTAGAGGACGGAGGAAAGGTGAAGGCATCTGCGATACGCGAGCTGCAGTAATCCCGCTAAAGCATTATTAGATTGCTTTGTGGTGGCGTTTTCCAATGCAGCGACCATCGCCTGTTAACTGTTGGGATCTGAAGAGCGTTCTTCAGCGCTGAAGCCTTCCCTCTAAAGTGCCACTGCCGTCCTAAAGCCGCCATATCCTGCTGCAATTTGAATAATCTTAACCGTGTTTACACATAGTCATGAGGCACTTAATCCTTTTGACTCCCGCCGTAAGTAGCGCGCCCATGAACACGGGGTGTATATAAATTAACAGTATGAAAGTACAAACAGTACAGAATATTGAAATCGGCCTCCAGGGGTGATTCCTCTCGCTCTTTCTCTCTCTCTCTCTCTCTGCTGGGGAGACACTTCCTGGTGCTGCATTTGGTATGCATGGGAAATCTCACACAAATCCATGATATACATTATAAATGAGCACTCTGATTTAGCATGCTTGTCATAGGCGCATAAAATATTTTATGCCCTTCTTTCTCAAAACACACACACACGCGTGAGGAAATGGACACACGTACACACACAGACCTTTCCTACACAAATACACGCTGGCTTACGCACACACACACAATTATTAGCATTTAAACATGTTTATGTTTATTACGCCGCGATAATGGGATCATGACTGAAGACCTCCTGGAATGTTTATTGGATCTTAAAATGGAGCTTGATGAGCTTAAGCATTCAATTTAAAGTACAGAGCTACTGGAGAAAGATGTGACGTGGAGAAATACAATCGAGGATGATGGAAGGGAAGGGTGGAGGGGCAGCGGGAGAGTGAGAGAGAGGGAGAGATGGAAAAAGAGAGGAAAGAAAAAGGAATGTAGAGGGAGAAAGAAAAATAGGAAAAGGGAGAGAGAGTTAGAGAAAGAGACAAAGACCATCAGAAAGGAAAAGAGGGAGAGAGAAAGAAAGAAAGTGTGAGAGAAAGGGAAAGATGAAGAGGGTGAGAAAAAGGAATGGACAGAAAGATTGTTAGAGAGGGGGCAGAGCGACAGAAAGGTGAAAATAAAGCAAAAGGGAGAGCAAGAGAAATAATGAGACAGAAAGTGAGAGGGACATAAAAGCAAAAAAGGAAAGCGACAGAAAGTGAGATGGAAGGTGCACAGAGAGAGGTAGAGAAAGAGAGAGAGGAACATAAGAAAAAGCATAGGAATAAATAAATAATCAAGAAAGGAGGGGAGGGTGGGATGGTGAGAGGATAGAGAGACCCTTTGCTTTAATGTGGTGAGAGTAAAATGGACACAGCGATAAATGGTGATAATGGTGGAGAGGGGATGATGTGGTCTGTGTTCAGTTTGGAATTCATCTGTGAGGTGTGACACTGTTGCTGTGAGAGGTGAAACAGTGTGTTAGTCTCTCTCCCTCCAACTCTCTCACTCACACTCACCCTCACACTCACTCTCACAGTCCCACAGTGCATCTGAACCGGCTCGTCTTACCCTTGAATTATCATTCTCGCTTTTACTGTGTGTGTGTGTGTGTGTGTGTGTGTGTGTGTGTGTGTGTGTGTGTGTGTGTGTGTGTGTGTGAGGGGGGTGTCTCTGTGTGTTCTGTTTAGCTTCCTTTTCTTTTTCTTTATTATTATTATTACCATTCGCTTTATCATTTCTCTTGTTGTGCCATGTTGCTATGGCAATATGGTACAACATTCAACAATGAAAGAAGGACTTAATTTGATTGAACTGAAGTCGAGAGAGGGAGAGAGAGAGAGAGAGAGAGAGAGAGAGAGAGAGAGAGAGAGAGAATTGAAATAGAAACTGAGAAAAGATGAGAGCGAGAAGATAGAGAGACAGAGAGAATAAAGAAATGGGACAAATAAAAATCAGAGAGGAGAGAGAGAAAGAGAGAGAGAGAGAGAAAGAGAGAGAGAAAAAGCAAGAACTGCTGAATTCATGGCCCTAGTTTCATGTCGAGCATTAGAGATGCAAAGAGATGCAAAAGAGGGGCATACACGCATGTATACACAAGGCCTTTAAAAATCTATTTTCTGCACCCTTTCTCTGAGTGGTGTAAATGAGTTTTGACTGTAGTGTTTTCAGAAACTCTCTCTCTCTCTCTCTCTCTCTCTCTCTGTCCCACTCCCTGCTCTGCTTTAAGACCCCCGCTGCTGGGTGAAGTCAGTGTTGTGCGCTGGCTAATCGATCACTCCATTAATTCTATTTAGCAGTACAAGTGTGGATTTTAGCGGCCCACAAAGGCCACCTGTGCAGCGCAGGTCACCTTAACACCTCTAAAGGCACACATTGATTTTCAGCAGGACTTATTTCATGAAGCTGGTCTCGGGACAGGGCGCAGATGAAGATGAACTAGGAGGGTAAATCACTTTTCTTTCTTCTCTTTTTCACTCCCTCACTATTTCTCATGCTCCATTCCTTTCTAGTAGATCTCCCCCTCTCTCCCTCTTTCTTGCTCCTTCTCTCTCACCTTCTGTCCACTTTTCATGGTTCCAGTGCAGTTCAGCTATGGAGATGGATATCGTTTATCCCTGTTGATGCCTCTTCATGGCCCGGAGTCCCATATAGCATAATTAGCCTGTGTCAGTGTGTGTCGGGTAGAATGACCCTCCTTTCCTCCATCACTCAGTGCTCACCAAAATGAATGGAGTTGGTGTTTAGTGTTCACCTCCAAGTGTGTTGATGCAAGTGTCATAATACTTTCTTGTTTATCCAACAATTTAAAACGTGTTGCAACATTCTAATGAATAAGATTGGTGAAATGACCTTTTATTGTTTTTTTTACATATTTTTGGACATTATTTTATTAATATTTACCTATAAAATGTATTTATACATAATAATAATGAATAAATAATGCTATTGTAGCATGCAGAGCGGTATTTGTATGTGTATTCGAATAAAGTTAATAAATTGAGTGTGTGACAGGGGGTGGGGGAGGGTGTACCAGGGGGAGCGGAGGTTCACTTCCCGAAAGCAAGGGTGTACCGGGGACTAAGGTTCTATTCCCGAACGCAATGGTGTACTGGGTGGGCGGAGGTTCTACTTCCGAACGCGAGGGCTTACCGGGGGGCAGAGGTTCTACTCCCGAACGCAAGGGTATACCGGGGAGGCGGAGTATGGGGCGGAAACAGGTTATTTGTGGCTCCACCCCTAATATATATATATATATATATATATATATATATGTATAGAGATAGAAGCCCGGTGGAGTTTTTGCTGTAAATTAAATGAATTAAATGAACAACAACACACATTATTTACAATAAAATAAGCTAATATTCCACATTTGATAATTTTTGCACCCTCAGACTTAATATACAAGCTTGTGTTAAATTAATGAAGAAATATTGATTCAACCATCACCGAACCATATGCCCAAATGCTCGAGGAGATAAATATCCCGACTGGGTTACAAATGCTAAGATCCTGCATATCTGCTAAAGTCTAATTATGCTGAAATTAGAATTCTGAGAGTTATATTGACCTGAGCAATGTGTGTGTGGGATTGAAACGAGAGGTTCAGTTTTCCAAAGGTACACACTGCATGATTTAGCATGGCTCCATGTCCCTACGAGTGGAGCAAGAGGAGCATGTGAACTTTATTAAATATGAGATTGAATTATTAAGCAAAGCAAAGCAGGGACTTTGAGGAGACGGAGTGGTAGTTCAAGTCGGGTATAGTCTGTGTGTGTGTGTGTGTGTGTGTGTGTGTGTGTGTGTGTGTTAGAGAGAGTGTGTGTGTGTATGTGCGCACATCAACATTGACTACCAAGTCCATCTTAAGTGCAGGAAGGCCTCATGAATAAATGGATGGATGCAAATGTCCTGACCTGAATGTGGGTGGTGGGCATGTGTCAGTAAGTTGGGAGAGGACTGTGCGTGGAGGTGGAGGCGTGTATGGAAATAACCAGAGCTGGGCCACGTCATTCTGAGGCTGAGGCTTACAAAGCTGCTGAATATGTGGAAGGGCTTGTGAGCACGACTGTTCTCAAGAAATCAGCCTATGATCAAGCTGTAGGATGGGCTCACATGACCCTCTGGCCTTTTGTAACTCATGCTATCGTCATGTTCTCGCTGGATGGTTTTACTTTCCACTTGCAAAGTCATATTCGCTGAATATCTGCTCGCACTGCAGCTGGAGGCATTGGAATGCACGTGGCTGACATTAGCTTATTAGCTGGCCTGATCCATTTTTGTATCTTCATGGCAAAAATATGACCAAATAATAGTAACAGATGCAGAAACAAATGTCCAATTAGGGCACCACTGCCTGGGTTACATCGAGAGAGGAGACGGTGAAAACAGAATGTGAACACGGCGGAGCTGTGTTGCTACAGTAGCCTTGGATTAGAACTGCAGGCAGATGGACGGAGCATACTGGAGCTTCTCAGAGCTCTGGCCTGGCGCTACACACTCATACACTCACACACACACAATAAAACCCTTATTACTCAGTCATCAGATGTTTCGATATTCATTGTCAAGGCGACTGCAAAACTCTGTGTATGAGGGATAGATTCAGTTCCATTTAGTATTATTTGTAATCTCTGTTTTTGAAATAAATGTAGAAATACTGATGGCACCCTCTTCCAACCTGCCTGGCCAAGACCACTGGACTCTCACTCCAACAAAATTACAAACGCTGGCATTTGCTCCCTTGCAAAACATATTTCATACACCAACCATGTCCAGCCTGGCTGCCTCTATCTGGCTTTACTTTGCTGTAATTTGATGTTGTGCTGAACTATTCCTTTAAAGATCTGGCGCATTGCTGATTATATCAGACACTGTTTAATAGGTTAAGAAATGGACATAGGTAATTATGAGTTAGAAATGTTCAAATGTGGAGGCAAAGATGGCGTCGTGTGAAAATGATGGAAATGGTTGTTTAGAATGACCGTAGGTTAAGAATGGTTTGAGTAGTTTGGAGATACATGGTTTCGTTCCAATAGTTAGTATGATAAATATGTTAATGTGGGCTCTGTGATGGACTGGTAAATTGTCTTGGTGAAGTGTTTCTCTGCCTTCCGCCCCATGACCCTCCCCTAAGCAGCCTTGGGAAATGAATGGATGAATGAATGTTAATTTGAATGGTAAATTTATGTGGAGGGCATTTAACTCCGACAGTTGATTAAGAAGCCTGAAACTGAATTTATATTAAATGTGGGGGGAAAAACACACACACAGTTCTGCTTCACTCCTTTACCCTACAGACATTATATACCTTTAATTCCATACCTTTTGGATGCATTATTGGAAGGATGGAACATTAAACTCCACAACGTCCCCTCCTGGGTTTGTGTGCAAACACCAGTGTAGAGGAGGTGCTTCCAGGCAGATACACTGTGGGGGGGCTGAGGAGGAGGAAGCATTTTACTGTGTTCCAGACGAGCTGCTCTTCATCTTCACCTCTCTTTCACGCCCTCGCCTGTTCTCTTTCACTTTCTTTACCCTTCCCTTCTTCTCTTCTACTTCTGTCCAGCTGACACTTTTTTCAACCACAGAAGCGCACCCCACTGCCTCTCTCTACCTTTATGGCTCTCCTCTCTCCACACTCCTCCTCTTGTTACTGGAGTAAATGCCTCGGGAGGCTCTGGACAGGCTGGCCAGGGTGCAGGGCAGAAAAAAAAAAAAGTGCAAGCAGTGGTGAATTGCTAATAGGCTATCATCATGTTGAGGAGGCGGAGGCTAGCCGGGGGTCTGTAAGCCATTAAAGAAACGTCAACTCGGCATTGGTGCGGCGGGAATTATGGGTCACCGGCCAGGAAGTGGAGTCGGATGCCTATTGGCCAGAGGAGTGCCCTGTAATCTGTCACAGTAGCTGCGTGGCTCTGACAGCGAGGGGATGTTCCTCCTCACTCGCTCCCTCAGAGGCACGGGAGGGCAAAGCAGGCACAGCTCTGTGGCCCGAGACTGCCAGCTGTTAGCAGAGATACGCAAATCCGCAGCTAAAAAGCATGAAATGTTACGTTACATTAGTAACCGAGCCTGTGTGTCAACCATACATTCTATGAAGCCTATATGTGTGAACTCATGTAGAAAAAGAGCTATTTAAAACCTTACACTCTAGCCTTATCTTATGAGGTATTGATTTGAAGACACATGACTGTACAATATGAATGATTCATAATTTATCGGTCATCAGTATCATATCAAACTTTTTACAGCACAATGTGTAGTTTACACCTATGGACACATCATGCTAAATGGACCTTTGATATGATTTGGAAGAAAATGTTCCAAAAATACTACCATCATTCAACAAAAGAGAAGTACTTGGCTTATTATTAGTATTGCGCTTTAATAAATAGATGTGTAACAGTGCATCAGACCATCAAAATATTTCAATGCAAAAGTGTGACAATAAGCATTGTTGACATTTGACAATATATTGTGGAGAGTATTTTGTTAATTATGATATTTGATGTGGCTGCATTTTTTGTAATGTTCCACCAATGTAGATATAATTAAATGTAATATGTCACAGCTGATGTGATGAGGCGGTGTGAGTCTATGGCTTTGGGCTAGAGCTAAATCAGCCAAATCTTAGCCAATTCCATTTTTTTCCTTAGGACCTGTTGGTGCCATTTCTGGCAAATCTGGCACTTTGTTAAAGGGAGCAAACTTTGAAAATATTTTTTGTCAAGGATGGGAGGGTCACATGGGGTGGGGGTTGCTCTGCCCTATTGGTGCCCATTATGTCTATGCCTAGAGATGCCCCTGGATGGTGCTGTTGTTATTGGATACATGGGGAGTATAAATACTCAGCTAAAATGTCAAAGATTAAACCTTACTTTGATGCCTTTGTCTTTCTTAAAGTGAGGGGGTCTTAGGCCCACTAGTCCGTTTATACCAGCCTACCCTGTAAAAGGCTTGAGCTTTATATTTACTATTCTTATTTGCTTTCTAAAACCAATCCATCCTTTGTATTGTGTGCTGCTTCTCCATGAGCTGGAATATGACCTTTCTACAACCATCTGTCAATCATGCCCTTCTTCTGACTATAGAATATAGTGAAGAAAAGGAAGAGAGGATAAATCTCACTCTTCCTCTTATGTTTCCTCTCTTACTTTCTCAGTCTCTATGTACTTTCTGTCTGTATTTCCCACTCTCTGTCTCATGCTATGTCTCTTTCTCTCTCTCTCTCGCTCTCTCTATCTTTCTTTCCTTTATGTTTCTGTCTGTCTGTCCTTCTCTCTCCCTTTATCTCTCTTCCACACCCTGCTGAACTCTCTGCCTGGCATGCCTGCTGGTTACAGGATTAAGACTCTTTCCTCCTGGCCCGTCCATCTATCAGCAGTCAAGTCGGTGTGGTGACTGGGTCACTCCGAGTGTTTTGTACGGGCTCAGATAGCCGCCATTTCTCCACGCTCTTTACACAGGAGGCTAGATAAAACACGGTGAAAGGTCAGTGGGCTGTTGCACGTAGCAAGGAGCAGGGACACCGAGAGATACGCGAAGATTTCATCTGGAACGCTGACCTTTGAGGCAGTTTGAGAGACAGCTCTTCTAAAATGCAAAATGTGAGTTTGGGTACAATAGCCTGATGTTGCGCAGCTGTCAGAGTTCCCTTTCAGAGAGGACTTTCTGAGAGGAGGCAGAAGGCTGCAGGTGTTTCAGGCTGCAGAAGGTGTGAGTGATGGGGTTGATAGGACTGGAAGCTCCTGTGCAGCTTGAATGTCTCTCACACAGGATATCTGCTTGTACACACTACACACACACACACACACACACAGGTGCATACACACAGACACATGCAAACACACACACACACACATTATACCGGGGTAATAGCGGGCCAGTCCAGTAGCGCTGCCGAACACCTGCCAGAGTAATGTTGGATCCTCTTCCCTGTTCTTCTTAAACACATCTTCCAAAGCTTCTGTCCAGTTCAGCTCATTCAGAAGGATGGTGGCTGTGCAACACACACACACACATAGGGGTAAATACTGATGTTTGACTAGGCAGTCTTTGGGTTAACAGTCAAGATAAACAATGATCACAGTCTGTGCACAATTTTTATTGCACACTGATTCAAATAGCAGCCTCATTCATCCGAATACACAAATGCAAAACAGCAACAATTACAAACTCAAACAGGAACATTTATAGATTCAGAGTGAACAGAGTGTATCTATATTTAGCTGAGGTTCATGTTTTAGATTTAAAATGCTCAAACACAATTTTAGTCTTATTCATTTACATGTTAAACCTAGTACACTTAGAAGAATATAGCATTACTATATAAGAAAGGGCAAGCGAGTGAGAGACAGAGAGAAAGAAAAGAGAGAGAGAACCACAGAGAACAAGGGAGAGAGAAAGAGAGAGAGAGTATAATGTAGCATAATCCTGTGGTATCCAGCACTGGCTCTCCAGCACCTGAGCTGCAAACACACTGATTGACTTTATTGCATCATCAGTAAGGGAAACCATGGAAACCTGTAATCATCTTATCAAATCTCTCATCTCTGAAAAGGCCACGAGGTTATAGGCGGCTAGAATTGCCGGTAAGATATACACACATCAGATGGGGGGAACATCTGCAATAAATCTAACGAGCCATGGAAAATTCAGCGTTACAGTTACCATAACAATTTATTTCTATTGGCTGGCTGCAGGAGTGAAAGAGAACAAGGAGGGGTCATGTTATGAAAGACGTGAGGGCGTTTCGGTGAGATGTATGCTTCTCTTTTTCTTTCAAGCTATTAAACAGACATGCTGCTGTAGTACAGAAGGGAAAATATGTGAATTTGTTGAATAAATCAATTAGGAGACTTTTCTTCCCATGCACACATTCATTTGAGTCTCATCTGCATTTCAATGGATACAACTGTCACCTACATCTCTGTGCAGAAGTACATAGTTAGCATTTCATAGCCTACATTTTTCAATTTTTTTGTTCACACCACATTCTGCCAGACTCTTATTTATTAATATTTTTTATCATTTTTACATCATTTGAAAATACCAGCTGACATTTATTATGTACAAATATTTTATGACAAGTAGACCAAAGAAAACAGACCAATACTACTTGTGGAAAACTTAATGAACTATGCAATTTAAACTTTTCTTTCTAGGGTTGGGACCAATTAACCAGGTATCCCTATGACATTCATGAAATCAATAGGCAGATTTTATATTTTTTTACTCAACCTAATTTGTATGCAAAAGCGTTCTGCAGGTCAATATGTTATTCGAAATCTCCAGTCCTGGAGAGTGTATGGTTACTTGAAACTTTAGCTCAGTGTGGTGGAGTTTTTGATTAAGTAGTGCTCAGTGTGTGTGGTGGTCTCCTGTCAGTAGTGCTCAGTGTGTGAGGAGGTCTCCTGTCAGTAATGCTCAGTGTGTGTGGTGGTCTCCTGTCAGTAGTGCTCAGTGTGTGAGGAGGTCTCCTGTCAGTAGTGTTCAGTGTGTGTGGTAGTCTCGAGTCA
>JBBKCR010000036.1:8905137-8917294 GCA_037577295.1 Ladigesia roloffi | reverse complement strand
ATGAGTGTGTATGAGTGTGTGTAGTGTGTATGAGTGTGTGGGAGTGTGAGTGTGTGTGTGAGTGTGTGTGTGTGTGTATGTAGGTGAATGTTATTTATAAACAAATTGAACTAAATATTTCTATGGGACTGTGAAATGAACATTATATTCGCATTATATTATATTATAATTTGTAGAAATACTGATCATACTGTTTTTCCTGTATGATTCCAATATCTCAATGACAATAGAGTTCTCCCAACTCAAAGGTCTTAGTTAACAGTACAGTTTTATGCAGTGAAAACAGTTTTTTTAAACTCATTTTCCCCACTAGCCAGACCCCTTTCCATCACATCAGCGTTCCTAGCTCCTTCTGAGCTTCAAGTTATGCATGGAATTGGCATCGCTGGGATACAAACACACTTGATGTCCTGACACTGGAGTGAACACAACATGTTACCATGAGTTAAAACAACTCATTTAAAACAAAAAACTTATACTGCATGTTTGTCATTTCTGAGTGAAATCCGAGTAACCTCAAAAGTTCCTAATAAGAGCAACTCTTAAAGTATTCACCGCAGCACCAGAAGGCTTTGAGTTTAAACCCCAGCAATGCCACAGCAATCCATAACTGGAAGTCTTCATGAAGCCATCACGAAAGACAATTTATTAAAAAACATTCTGCGATCAAACATAAGGCCTTTTTTCGGGCGAGGACAACACCTCGTTCAGGAGTTTTTCACCATCTTCTCCACCAGTTCATGTGAAGTAGTGTTCTGTTTTAGCCTATGAATGAACGCTTGTATGCAATATTGTGAACATATTTCCCATTAATAATTTGTTGATTTCTTATAGTTTTTGTTTGCAAACCAGTAGTAACAGGTTGAAATGCTGTGAGACGTGGAAAGTCCCTAACACTTATCCTAACCCCAACCTAAACCCCAACACTAACCCCAACCCTAACCAAAACCCTAACCTTAATCTTAACAGTCACCAGTTACCGTAGATACTGACAGTTTTTAAGTGCGCATTAAAATACATGGTAGGATAGTGAAGCGTTTTCCTAGCGCAAGAAAAAGACCTAAAGCATGATCGCAGAACGTTTTTGAATAATACATATTGAAAACTCATCAGATAATTTTGCCCAGCACCATGGTTGAAATTGAGTAAAAAAAACAATTCTATTATTTTTAACTGAGTTGCGTTTTTGCTAGTTGTTTTTGCTAGTTGTTTTTGTTTGGATTAACGTAAGACAACCTGTGGAATCTGTTAGGTGGGCAAAGTCACAAACGCAAGGTCGGAATTAAAAGGTTTTATTCCTTTGCCGTATTAAGGTGAACAACTCTAATTTAATTCTCCCTGTTTTTGCTCCAGGCTAAACTTCAGACACCAAATAAGTCTTGGCTAATTGAGTATTTTTGTGCTAATGAGAAAATTGAGTGAGTTTTAGTTTGGCCTGAAAAATAAATGAGTTGATCGGGTGAACAATGTGTGTTGCAGCAGGGAAGACACCAGAATATAGACCCCGGGAACTGGTGTAGCCCAGGATTAGGGCCATTACAGGTGAGAAAAATGTAAGAAACTGATTCTATACATGGAGGCATGGTGCCCTCTCACAAACAAATGGCCGATAACAGCCGCGTTTTATGGCCTGTAGTCTCTACATTCATAATCCATAAAGCACCCATAAACCAAAGACCAAAGAGTTCAGAATTCCTCTCATCGATGAAGTCGTAGAGGCGCATGTGGAGTGGAGGACGAAGCTCGAGCCTCAGCAGCAGATACAGCCAGTATTACAGTGTGTTGCGTTTGCAGTGTTGCATACGTATTGCCATGTATTTATTAATGCAGCTATTCTGTCTGTTGCCAGGCACTTTATGTGCACCAGGGTTTGTGTCTGATGGCAAGTGATTTGCCGGAGATGGGAAGGTTTCCCGAGGAGCTGGTGACTGTTTATTTATTTATTTATTTACTTCTATGTCAAACATTTGAAGTAGTTTTCTAAGAAATTACGAAAAGAAAGGATACAAATATTGATTCTCTTACCTCACAGCGATCAATTCAGTTCAGTTAGGAAATGATCCAGTGACCGATCAAATCTCAAATTTAACAGAGATTCGAGATTAATAAAAAAAGTCATGTAAATTAAATACATCACTGCATATTTAATACCAGTTTTAAAAAAGAAGAAATATAACGTACAGGAAAATATATAACAAACAGGCTATTTATGAAATATTCATGAAACAAAATATATATGTGGTTTCCATGAAAGCCACATGAGTTAATCAACTCGTGTGTGTGTGTGTGTGTGTTGGCAGTATACAGTATTAGAGCACTTTATAATAGTCCATGTCCAAACAGTCTAAAGTCTGTGTGTGTGTTTGTGTGTGTATTTATGGCCTATACACACACATGATCAAATGTGAACATATTGTGGGCACACACTTTTACATACCAATATATTTTAATAATATTAATAATAGTCAATCACATCAACAATCCTAACATTCTAAAACTGCAGCTGAATCATTATCTTCATGACCCCAGTGTTTTTTTTTATGTAGGAGACTAGCTGTTAGCTGCTTTAAGCCAAAAACAAGGAGTGCAGCCCCGGCACGGCCCGCCGTCACCCCCTTTCCCCCTGTCCCGCGCAGTCTTAGCCCCGGCTAGTTATTATTTACGATGGATAAATTTATGGAATAATTCCTGAGAGGAAGGTTATTCAGTTCCTCAAGGTGAAAATGGATACGTTTAGCACTTAATGAATCCGGCCCAGCCCTCTCCCCCCATATATCAGCATGTTATTAAGCCGTTTTAAAATCCCATTATGGTGTTTCTCCTTGAACAAGTCATGCTTTTATGAGACTGGCCTGTCTTTAAAACTGACCTTTTTCAGCTAGCCTTCGGAGTTGGACAGTAAAAGAAAATATGTTGGATGGAGAGAAAAAATGTTGATCCTCGACTGTCTGAAACATTTTTCAGGGGCTTTCAGGGGCATCTTGCAGCTGCAGTTTGTGTGGGAGCGAAGCTGCCACAGTAATAAAAACGAGAAAGCTTTTGGAGGCTGAGGAGCCTATTAGGAGCGCAAATTCTGAAACCTCGGCAGGAGTCCACAAATCCTAGCCCTTCTTCATCACAGTTCAGCCTGCTGTGGCACTATTAGCAATTTGTTATGGATCGATTAAAAGCTCCTGACTTGATGGAGGATTAGCGTAACTGGTAGAAAACAGACCTTCTAATTTCTTCTGAAGTGTTATAGTTACTCTTTAAGCATGCAAATGCCCTTAAACACCTGCATAGGGGTGGTTTATGTGTGAATTATTCTAAAATATGACATTCGTTTGTGTTGTTCAGTTGTTTAGTCTTTTCAGTGCATTTTAACAATCCCAAAACGATCCAAACGATCATCTGTCCTCTCGAGATAATGTTTATTTTTAAGGTCATTCTTTGTAACTGGCGATTCTTTTGTTTTCAGTATCCTTGGGTCTTTGTTTAGTCTTTAGGTACTTTAGAATATCCATTTCTATTCATTCGTCCCGAAGAGAAGACCACTGAAGTCTTTAACAATTGATCGCAGTTATTGATTGCTTTTGATTGGTGTTAGATGAGTTTTTCCTAAACCACTTTTTATTTTCTTGTTCGCCTTTCTTGGGCTCTTATTTAGTCTTTGAAAATATGTATTACTATGCCTTTATCCTAAAGTAAAAGCCATTTAACGTTTCTGAAAAAGGTCAGAAGGTTTTTTTTTGCTTTTGTTTGCTTTGGAGTGAACAAGAGTAATGAAAAGAAGAAAGAAAGAGATCAAGGTATAGAAATACCGGGAAAGAAAAATATGGGACACAAAGACTGTAGTGACAGAGGTTTCTAATCCAGCAAATGTCATTCTTATCAGGTTCTAGTGGATTACTGTGAGCCCTCCTAACCACAGAATCCTTCGCTGCCAGACACTCTCCACAGCCTAAGGGCCAGGGATCAATAGGGCCGCATTGATCTCCCCCTCTCCTGAGACGGCCTCCACTTTTATTGTTGTTGCATTTCACTTCACCCTCACCATTACTGCCATACTGCTCCTGAGCACGCATGGCCGTATAAACAGAGAAAACTTTGCAATTTGCCCCGTGTACATCTTCTGGCTTGGGTTTTCTTTCTTGTTTTTCTTCCGCTTGCTTTGCTGTAGAGCAGACCCACAAAACCCATGCTGCCCTTAGGTGGTCCTGACGCTGGAGAGTTGCTTGACATGTTAGAGACTGTTGGCCTCTTTTGCTAGCAAATTCCTGAACTAACCTCAGACTTCCTTCCTTCTTTTTCTTGTTTCTTCACAGATGACTCGTCCCATCCAGGTGAAGCCGGCCGACAGCGAGAGCCGTGGAGGTAGTTGTCTTCATTTTCTCCTCATGCTTTTTGAAAAAATAAAATAAAAAGTTGCTATGTTTCACGTAGACCACCCCCCACCTTTCTTTCTCCCTCGTTCTCCTTTCACACCAGTTCACTCACTCTCTGTCTGTCTGATGGATGTCCAGAGTATTCATTTTAATTAAGGAGGACGCGCTTCTACTGAACGGAAAGGAAGTGGCTTCTGCTGCCTGTCTAACCTTGCTCCCCCTGCCAAGCCCATTAACGACACACTGTAAATTAAAAAGTAATTAGCTGGGATATTGGGACGGCAGCCCTGGGCCCCCGAACTCCCAACTAGATGTCTGGTCAAGCGGAGGGGGTATATTGTAAACAAGAGGTGTAAACGCCATCAGGATGAGGAGGGGGTTGGGTGGAGGAGGATGCACAGCTTGCCAAACAATCAATTATATTGCAGGTTCTTTGCCAAGACCTTCATTTACTCACCCTCATTTATTCACTCTCCTTTGATCTCTTCCATGTGATCTGGTTTTTATTATATGTGGATCTGCATGATGGGATGGTGTATCCAGCTCTTGTGTCGATAGCAGGGCTGAATAATATGTATACCATACTGCGATCAATATTGCTGTCTATTGTGGCTGCAGTGTGCCTGAAACGCAGTGATGAACCATTACTGTGATGTGGTTGAAAACAATCTGGCATTATTTTGACCACAATTCTTGAATGGATGTGAGGTGATGCTTTAAATCACCCAAAATAGACAGAATTTCATCTTGGACCATGGAAGAATTCTTCAAGATGCTCAATACAAGCAATAAGATATTCCGTTTCCTAGAAAGGGTCCTGGACTATCTGGTAGAAACAATTGCCCAAACCTGTCGGAAACAATAATGTGGATTTGGACATCATTACTGAATATGGTCCAAGCTTTGCATTTCCTTCTGCTTCATCTTTATTCATCCTACCCACATTTGTTACTTTAAAACCGTTTTAATCTGGCACATTGTAGTGGTGATAACATTTAACACCAAGGAACACAAGGCCCATGCTCATGAGAAAATGGATGCCCAAGAAATATAAAAGCAAAATTGATTCAAAAATGGACAATTTAGTGGTGCCAAATAAATGATTCAATCTGTTTGGTTACACATATTTTTAGGTTTTATATGGCATGTCCTGTTTAAAGAGAGTTTTAGGATTAGTTAGATGAAGGAGAACATTTTGTTACTGGTTTTTCATTGTAGTATGGAAAGTTTATACACCACCAATGTCTGAGATGTTCAAAACCACTGCTTAATTTACATGTGTTACAGCAGAATTCAATCTTAACACAATCTTCTAAAACTCAAAACTTGTTGATGTGCTTCCTGTCAGCTTGGGAGAATTTTGGGAGGTGGGGCTCAGGTTGTGTCAGGTAGAGGTCAGACAGAAAGCTTGTGGGCTGTTTTTGGGTTCCGACTAAAATGTTATGCCTACTTAAATCTCTGCTTGCACAGAATTCTAAATGGAGATTCTCCACAGAAAGGAAGATGTCATTCAAGACTGGGCTTAATCTGTGCCGGGGAAATGAACCCATGAATTTGACTGAAGGTTCATGTATATATTGTGAACGAAGGCGATGTCACTACAAAGGCCAGCATTGCAGAAGTGATTGAGGGCCGATATATTGTGCAGCCCTAGTTGGTGGATTTATCTGCTGCGACAAGGTGTGAAGGAGAGGCTTTCTTTAAGTGGTGTTCTGCTGGCACTCTGTTGTTCTCTTGAGAGGGTGCCGAGATCCAGTTTTCTGCTGATGAATTGAAAGAACATGGCAGCTAGCAACATGTCCTGGACTGCTCCACCATTCTGAGGGAAGAAAAGCTTCCTGTGTTTTTCTGAAAGGGCTCCCAATTTGGCCCCAAATGGTCCATCCCAGCAGTAGACAGGCGGGTCTTGCTCTGTGGAGATTGATGCCCCATAAAGCTTCATTGATTTTGCCATTGTGGAGGTGTGTGTTCGCATTAACCACGACACTCAGCTGTCTTTGGACTTCCCTGCAAGTGGCCGGTTTTAGCACTCCCATGGCTCGCCTTGGCCGTCCTCAGGCCCCCTTATTGCCTGACTCCTGGTGATCCTGCTGGAGATGGAGAGCGTGCTTAGGCCAGACCCAATAGTTACACATCATCTTAAATGAACAGGTCAGAGTAGCACCTCAGGAGCAATCTAACACCAATGTGACTTTAACGGTTTGGGCCGATTTCTAACTATCCCCAGCCTCACCCTGCAGAAGTCTACCAGAGGCAAAGGAAGAGGAGCTGGTTGCAATTGTATTCGTTCTTCATGGGCATATGCTCCATTCTCCAAGGTGGAGGAGGATTCATACCGAAGAACTTAATTATGGCTCTTGCATTAATGGCGAGATGGCACCAGGGATGGACATTGGTTGGTCTCTAGGGTTACAGAAGCTTGGCTGGTGGAACCCTTGATACTTCTGATTCTAATTACTCTCTTAATCTCATTAAGTGGTTAAAAGGTCACTGCACCTGTTTGATGAAAAAAGAAGTCCAATCATGTCCTCTCAGAGGGCCCCTATCTAAACCTTTAGAAACCTTAGTCCACGTGGACCGTCTGTCTCTGGTTATTAAGACTGCAAAGATAATGTGATTAAATTGTCCTCCTCAATTCTATTTTCCTTATTATAGTGGGCCGTCTCCGCTGTTCAAATGCATAAAGATCTCCTCGGTCGGTCATCTGGTTGACGTGCTGCCTGGGTAAATTAGGACGGTGGTGCATTATCATTAAAAGTACACCGAATGATGACAGGTTGCAACCTTGAATTTATGAGGACGCCTTAACGCCTTGTAATATTTCTGTTGTCGGTAGCATGCAATTATCGTGTCTACACACTTGATGCAGTTGGAACATACGGCTTGCTTGCTACTCTCCCGAGGAAGTGATTTTGCTGAGGAAGGTGATAGAACTAGTGGATAAGTGTTTTTTTCTCAGAAAGAGGTGCTGAAACCATTGCAAGTATGTGGCAACTTGAAAATTAAAACGAAAGCTTATTCGTGAGTTCAGATGCACCGTCCATGTTTTGCTTCATGGCTCTCGAGATGACATATGTTTATTGAAAACTTCTATCCTTGCTCTGATGCATGTATACTCCCTCACTCTCTTTCCTTGCTCGCCGTTTCTCTTTCTCTCTCTATCTCTTGCTCTCCCTCTCTCACAATCTCGCTCCCTCGCACACACTTTCCCTCTTTCTGCCTGTCTATCCCCTGCTGCTCTGATATGAAACAGATTGATTTTACTTCAGAGGCAAGGCTGATGACTGGCACTGGCTGGATATAAAGGTGGTTGCTATTGCTTTTTGAAGGGCTGTTCAATGCCCCTCGGAGGCCTTTGAGCCCTAACAGAGGATAAATCAGCTTTAGACCCTTTGATTTCCAGCCTCCTTATGCCAGCCCCCTTGTACAGATGCCCCCGAATACTTACCTTCCCCTCTGTTTTTTTTTATTTTTTATTAAGTCCAAAAGGCAGGTTTTCATGTCTTAATTTTCCTTCTTAGAGTACTTGTCTGTCTGTCTTTCTGTCTATCTGTCTATCTGTCTGTCATCCTGGTAGAAGTCCAAATCCAGCATTTCATGTAGGTCTCTGTAGTCTGAAAGTTGGCTGTCAAAAAGAAAGCATGGTTTAAGTGTGGCTTCTGATCCGCCCAACAGGGACATGGTCAAAAATTCAAAAACACCACTCAAAGTGAACAGATGATGTTTCGTAAACAGAGAGGAATGCAGCACTATTTCGGATTTTGCATTGATCTAATTAGAATAAATACATTTGTTTTCAGTGATTTATCAATTCTAATACAAATCTCCCTTTGTGGCTTGCCAGTCAGGTCCATATACCCAACTCAGCCAAAAAAGACGACCAATTTTTTGTGTGAAACCACAATTTTTCCAATTTTTACACCAGTGCTTCTTCTAAAGACAATTCAAATACATTCAAAGTTTTTTCCACAATAACAGATATAAATTGTGATGTTTCATTGCACTGCTACTGTACACACTTAAGTGTGTCGGCTCACTTCTCTCCCGGCTGAGGCTGGGCGGCTCTCTGCGGTATTTGTGTATTAGCAGTAGTCTGAGGGATCCAGGACGGGATTGCTAAAGCTCACTCAGATGTGGCAAAGAGAAGAAACAGGGTGAAGCAGAGAGGACCTATATGTTTGTTTTTTATATCTTGTCATGCTGCCTGCATAATATATATGTAAATAGCTTTATGTAATAATATATCACACATAAACACACAAACGCACACATATATTGGCTTATGGGTGCATGTAACTGTCAGAAATTGAGGCGTTGGAGGCAGGATGTATGTGCAAGTTTTAAATGAGGTATCATATGAAACCACACAAAGAAATAAAACATGAAAAAACATGTGGCAGCTTACGTAGTGAGGAGTATAATCACAAGACTAACACACAACTCTACACTGTCGTATTTCTACACTTAACATCTGGGAACAGGAGGGGTCTCAAACTATACACAGCTGAACATAATAATAGGGATTTATTCTTGTTTGGTATAACAAGATTAACAAAAAGCACAAACACATGGACAGGAGCACTTGGGAAACATTAAAATTGGAAAGACAAGGCACAAACACAAGGTGAGGCAATTTGTTTTAATATATAATAATGATGTTCCGCATTTATAATGTATCTGTAAGAAACTGTGAGCCATATATCCCGTTTATATAACATGCTGAATGCTTTATGTAAATGTAATTTTCTAAAACCTAATCTTAGCCATGGTCTTGATAAATAAAAAGTAGTGGCTTTGCTCTTTCGGCTTGCTCAGGCATCTCATGCATCACTGTTTCCCATGCTGTGGGTGCAGAGAATAAAACGGTGTATATTTAGAGTTGTTGGATAATTGCATTCATTAGCAAACTGTAGCAAACTAGCCAGCAAGGCAGATAGTATATGAGCAATGTAAAGTGCACAATGCAGATTCTTGAGATGGTAGGAAATTAGAAGTGAGGTTAGGAGTCATTTATCTGATATTGTTGGTGCTATAGATCGACTGATAAAAGTTAGATTACTTTAGATGTGGACCGTTTATCTTGGAGAAAGCTTGTAATGACTCTATGTTCATGTAGCTTAGTTGCTATGCTGCGTCGCTCTGCTGCACTCCACAGTAGTGGCTGTGGAAGAGGGCAAATGAGGGGGCAGCGTGGTGGAAGCACTGTATTTTTTTCCTGGGTAGAACGAAAGTGTAGATTGCTTGCTTGGATTGCATTCGGCCGGGTGTAAATACAAGGCTACTTGGAACAGAATGAGAAGGACAAGGTTGTGCTAATCCCTATTTGAGGGCTAGCACTGGGCCACATATTAGAAAAAACTCACATGCATATGAACACTGAGTAGTATAAATGTTTCATACAAATCAGAGGCAGGTCCTATGACTTGAATGTGAACTATTGGCAAGTGCCCAGGGGCTCTGCAGTTTTGTAGCATTCCTTAGGGTGGGATTAGATCTGATGGTTAGGGGATTGGAGGGTTAATCTCTCCTTTGGAAACGGTTTTGGTGTACATGCTGTGCATTTACATTCTAAGTTGAACTGCAATGTAAATCAGATTTTTAAGCAAGCTCTTCTGTAAGTATGGCTTCAGGCACTAGACTGAAGAACTATCATGAGAATGTAACGTCCAATACAACTCGGAGCTGACAGTGGAATCAACCAGTCACCTTTTGGTTTACAGAGGGTGTGACCTGTAGGAAAAACATCACTACAGGCCTCCTGAAGGTACTAGAAACATCAATGACTGTGAATATGATCAAAATCCCTGAGGAGCACACAAAGAAATTATTGATATTCTTTTATTTTATTTTTATATTTATGTTCCAAACTGAAAGCCTAGCTCTAATAGTCATAATTCACTAGAAAAGGAATCCGTGCAACAAGAGCATTTCCTTTTTAGAGAGACGTCCACATATTTTCTCAGTCTAGCTAACTCTGAGACATATCCGCACACTCACAGTCCTAATCACATGCATGCAAAGCAGCGTTGGGGAATTCATTTCAGCCCTCGCACTGGGCTGTGCGAGAGGACCACCAAAGGTTACTGTTGAACACGAGAAGTAAAGGTCAGAAATCATGTTTAGTTTTCCTCCGGCTGCGAGGTAATTCCAGCCAGCAGATTGTGTCCCTGTTGAGGCGAGGCAGGGGAGGCCCACTGCAGAAGGGCGCGCAAGCACAAGGTTATGCGGTCAGCACTGCCGCCCAGCCCGCCGCTGTCACCCTCAATAAGAGGCACTCCCTTATCACCACCGCAATCACCTTGAGAAACAAACTCGTCTTCTTATCCTCCAGCAGTGGAGAAGTGGGACAGGCGAAATCACACAGCGGGACGGGACAGTCCCTGCCATTCCCAGCCTGTGGATTTACACTGGAGTCGTGATGCACTGATGACTCTTCATTTATCTTGTTCTTTGGTTCCCCTGAAGTGATAGTTTGGCATAAAATCAAATTCGCACACTTATTGTCCTATTAGTCTAAATGTACTTGATCAGCCAAGATCGACTACAGCTACGAGGCTAATGTAGCTATCAAGTAATGGATGCTTTTAGCTGCCAGGTTAGCGTCATACTGCAATCCACTGTGTACCTCTCATCACACACTTGCCTGAAACCACATCAGTGTGTTAAGTAATTTCACACCTCACATTACTTATGTGGTTTCTGACATGAAATATTTTGCTATTAGTTATGAACATGGATAAAAGAACAGGATACTACTCGAAGGGCTTTAATGATTTTTTGCAACAAAAAAACGTCTGTAGATTCTAGTTTTCATTCAATAGAATCATTGTTGTATTATAAGAGTACGGCAGAGTTACATTTAATTCATTATTTCAATACTAAGTTTTGGCTGGAAAAAATAAGGGCAGTTACAGAATCACAAAATAGAAAATTATCCAGTAATTGTTTATCTGTGTATCTGGGTAGATCTTCCTAAGTATAGCATATCATTATAACCATCAACATAATTAGCAGGGGACAATGAATTCAACCAATCAAAATCTCTAAGCCCACTGGAAATTCTGTGTACATCCCTGACTGTGACCTCATAAAGGGTCAGACGCCACTATATAAGATAGTTTTAGAATATGAGCTGGTTTAATGCAGGTGTGTGATGATTTGGTTACACTTCCATTACATGTCAGCTACATTAGCCTTTTAGCTCCTGTGCAAAATTAAAGATGCAAACTCAGAACAGATTATGCGTCTTGGCTAATCGACCAGAGGGAAATTTGCATAAATGAGATTTTTGCTGTAATAATTCATGGACTGAATTGTTGAAGCAGGGCCTTTGTGACACACGTTTGGAGTTTAATGATTAAATGTCTTTCTGTAGTGCGTTATTGAGTTATTTCGAAAATCTACTTTTTTTAGTGTTGCTATGATAGAGGCACAAAGTCTTGCAGTCCTCACTGAAATATGTCCGCACAGAGTGTGTGCTAGAAGTGCGGCCGGAGACCCTTGTTGAGAGGGCTGTGCGAGTGTGTTGCCTGCTGATTGCATGCGCTGAAGGAGCCTCTCTGGGTGTTCTGATTGGCCGTTTGGGTCAGAAGAAGCACAGCCAAATCACTGCAATCACCAGGCTGCTCGCTCTCTCAGCGCTAATGACGCTCCTTCATATGCAGCCGCCTCATTAAAGCCTGTACGGCCCCTACTGCCCCTCACTCACACACACATACACACACACACACACACACACACACACACATACTGGTTTCCATGTTCGACGGGGACCAATGTTCTGAGCATCATTT
>JBBKCR010000036.1:8894948-8905037 GCA_037577295.1 Ladigesia roloffi | reverse complement strand
CACTGTTGTCAATATAAACACTGCAAGCTAGTTGAGCTAATTGGATAGCTGTGAGGTGTTTGCTACAGTGTTGCTAGGTGGTTGCTGGCTTTTATTTCATTATAACAGTGTAATAGTGAAGATTTAAAATGAATGTAGAAAAAAAGTACTGGTTTAGTGTAATGCTGCCTTGCTAGCAAGCTTTGGTCACATTTTGATCTATAATGCTGTTAATATTAACACAGCATGCTATGCAGTAGCTATACAGACTTAAGTGGTAGCTAGCCTTATTGTATTTTTAGGCTATGATGAATACAACATTGTAGGAGGCTGTAGATACAACTACTTCTTTAGTGTAAAACACACTTGCTAGCTAGTATTGGTCTCATTGTGAATTATAATGCTGGGATTGTTAACACAATAGGTAAGTTAAGCTCCTAAGTTCCAACTCCTTAGCTTTTTTATGCACAAAATGTTATGTCCATCTTAAACACAAACTTTTACTGTCCTTAGGAGGACCAGGAAGTGGGCGGTACCTAACCATATATGGAAGGAGTGTGTGAGTGGAGTAGCGGCTGCAACACCAGTTAGAACCTACTAGAGGGGGCTAGTGAGAACTACACACACACACACATCAGCGGTTAAACCTTCCTCATGGGCCGATCCTAGAAACCTCACAGGCACCTTTAGATCATTCCCCATAGTCATTTGACAGAGTTTCCCTATAGGGGACCGGCTTTTTGGTCCCCATGCCACAACCGGTCCCCATGACGTGACTGTGTATACAGAATTTGGTCCCCATTAAGATAGCTGTACCAGAACACACACACACACACACACACACACACACACACACACACACTTTCACTCTTATTCTCTCTCTCTCTCTCTCTCTTAGAACCACACAGGAATCATACACAACTGTTTAGAATCAATGCTTCAGTAATATAGGACTGATCTGGTTGCAAATCAGTGCAGAAATGAGATACAGACTCCAGTATGATCCAAGTACTTTGCAACAGGTTTGGAAAAATGATGATGTTCTGAATGATGAGCTGTGGAAGACTCTGAAAGCTATTACAAGCCTTCTGTTTCAGACCTGTTGTTAGGTGATTTTGATTAATTGACTTTTTGAATGGCTTACTTGTTGGTTTGATTGTTATTGGAGAGAAACCAGAATCACAAATTCACACTAAAAATATTCTTTTTTATATTCTTGTTGGTAAAATATAGTTTATGGGGAAATCCCCTCGTTTGTCAAAAGTTCATTCAAGAGCTCATTCAGAGGCCCATTATAAGTGGTTTGATGTCAATTTTACATAGAAAACGTATAGGCATATTTTATCATGTTAAAAGAGATGACAACATTCTGGTCATGATGTCTACAGTGTTGGTTTGGGGTAAAATAGTTATAAATCATCTTTTTTTAACCATAAATTAATTCAAATACATTTTTTTGGCCCAAACCTTCTCAAATCAATGTTGTTTCAGGCCTAAGAATGTGTATTTATTTCTGTTTTATATTAAACAGCTTTAAGAAATAAACTTTTGGACATTTGATTCCTATCACCACCACTTCGTTTTATTGGAATAGAGCATTTTACATCAAATATCATATTAATAATTTAATAATCCGTATAATACCCTTTACGTCTTTAAATTGTTCATTTCTTTAATATTCACAACAAAAACAACTAAAAATTATAACATTTTTGCAATTATAGCACACACATATTGTCCTCATGGGCACATGGCAATCCACAGATTCCTTTTAGTACATTTTCCTATTCCGGCTGAAGTCATGAACACGTCGTTCTATGCAGAAACAATTCAAACACATTTTGAGCATTTTCTTTATATAGTACTCACATAGTACATCACACAGATCAGAGAGGGGCTGAGGGTGGGCTGGATCTGCTCAGATTGGGCGGGGCAGGTTTGGGCTCAGTGCAGGGTGAGCAGCTCCATCAGCAGATGGGAGGAGATTAGGCCTGACTAGCTGTAGAGCCGCACGGAGACCCAGCGCACACACACAGCAGCCTCCAGAACATTCCACACAGCACCGGCACCATCTGAGTGGCTTACTGTGGGCTTCACACACACCAGGCTCACTGCAAAAAATATCTTGGGGATCTTTAGCCACAACTGCGTTAAGTAGGACTAATGGATACTCCATGTAAAATTCAGAACTTCTTAATGACACTGAGGCAAAGAAAAACACAATTTGCAAAATACATTGAAGGGGAACACTGGAGGCTTTTTGCCTTTCCTGGCTATAGATTTTTTCTGTTGTGCTTCTACTGTGGCAGCTCGCAGTAAATCACAGTATAAATGACATTCATTCCACTGGAACTGGAGAATTGTAAGAAGATATATGGCCCAAAAACCATCCAAATAAAACAAGCAATAAAACAAGTAATCGACTGATCTGGGCTCCGCCCACAAATGTTGCGACATTAGACAAGCTTTATAGAATGCAGTCCAGTTTAACCGAATGGGTAATTACGGCGCATTCGTTAATGAGTGTTTTGTTTATGAATAAGAAATATAAGATAAGAAAGAACTTTATTTATCCCGAGGGAAATTAATTTGTTATATACATGCTCAATGCAACGAGAGGACTGGAGTAAATAAAGATTTACAATAAGAGTTCAAAAGAACAAAACAATAGAATAGTGCAAATATAATACGAGTTAAACTAACAAAGTAACAATATAACTAAGGCATCAGTAATAAAATATCACTATTAGTGCAAGTAGTTAAGAAAGTGACAATGCGGAATACTATTTCATATTGTGGCAATAGTCAGTTTTACCTCAACATAACCAACTTCATGTTGAATGGTGATTTGCTTTCATGCCAGTTTGTTCACACCTTTCTCATTTCTCCCCTCATTGCTCTCTAGCAGCTCAACAAAGACTCACAACAGTGTCCTAGTAAATCTCATTTGATTGTATTAAATAAAATATTTCCACTCTCCACATGCAGACAATATTTCCACTCTCCACATGCAGAAAGATTCTACAAATCCTACATTTTTAAGCTGAATGTTGAACCTGTAGCTGATTGAAATTTGGCAGCATAGAAACCACTATTTAAATATCCGACCAGGTCAATGTTACCTTTTAACATTAACTACAACAAGATTCTCAACAACAAAAATCTGAATTATACACTCTAAACTTGAGAGCTGATAGGTGCTGCAATTTCACTTTATTCTAAATGATATATTTGTCAAGATTATGTACAACTGCTGCACAAAATATCTATTCACCAAATCGGGGGTCCGCCTATCAAAATGTTTGTCGAAGGAGGTTGGTGGGGTTGAGGAAATAAAATATTTGTGATGGAGATTGTGAGCTGATGAGTCCAAGAAAATATTCTTTTCAACCAGACCCCTCTAAATGTTGGTGTTTTGGCATCAGAGGACCCTCAAGGACCCCGTGTGTTTAAACTCTGATTTCTGAATTCAGCCTCACAGCTACAAAAGAAAATATTTGTGGCGGAGCATTGGCCAGACAGTTTGGACAGTGACGCCATTATACTAGGCGAATAATAGGAATCACAACCCATTTTATACAGACCGACACCCTCAAACTGTTCCTGTTGTTAAAGTAACTCAAAGAAATGGATGTAAAAAGCAGCTTGCTGTTTATATCCATTCAAATGGTTTAAAAAAGGATTTTATTAGAGTGATACTTTGCTTTTCAGACCCTTTTCTGACTATTTACACGTGGGCTCTCGTTGGAGCTGTCACCGTGCAATATTTTTGTACATTGCTGGAAATGTCACACACACAAAGTCCTGCGTAGTGGTGTGTGTAGTCGACTGCGGTGGAAGCCAAGGGTACACTGTGTATTTGTTCCTCCATAATGGTCCTCCTGAGCTAAATGGAATCCAAACTGACCTGGACCCTTTTTGTGCATGACAGAAAGCACGATCGGATTAAAAGTATGGAACGGTATGGTTTTCTTACCCCTTTCCTTTTTTTTCACTCTGCCCTAAATAAGGAGAGAGAGAATGAGAGAGCACTTATGTCTTTTTCCATCCTTAGGACAATGACAGGAACAATTCAAGTATTTCATGAGCTATTCATAAATCTGAAAGAAGGCTTTTCAATGAATGCACTTTCTTTTGTGCACCCTTTTAAACTCCCTAATTCAGTTCGGTTCAATTTCCTCCGTCTCAGGGATCTAAAACACTCTAAAGAAAGCAGGTGAATGGAAAGTACACGAGGCATTTGAGCAAAACTCAGATGGCTGCGCGCATGATGAGACTAATGGATTTTTGGAGGGAAGGAGGTATTTGGGATGAGGGGACAGGGAGTGGATTATAAATGTGGGTAGCCACAGACTCAACCTAAGACAATGTCTATCTGTAGCAGCTGAACACGAAGCAGTGTGGTAATAATGTGCTGCCTGCCTGAAGTTCTTATCATTCTTCTTGTTATTATTACCATTATAATTTACATCTGACAATTGTTACTCCGTTTACATAACTAACTAACCTAAAAAAATATGAAGGAACACATGGAAAAACCAGACTATGTTTTGTAATAAGGTAATGATGGACTGTTGATTCTTTTTACCTAGTTAAGTGGTTCTTGCCATAATGTGGAGTACAGCCATAGTGGAATAGGATTACTAACTGTATTACTAACTGTGTCCCAAACACATTAAGAAGGATAATAAAAACAAATCGCTGAATGAGATGGTGTGTCCAAACCTTTGACTGGCTGAACTAACATTAGATAACATTCATTATTTCTGTACTATAGCTGTAAAATAATAATAAAAAAAGATTGCTTTTCCATTTAAAGGGTAGGGAAGAGTAAGTATATTGTTATTTTAGTGAAAAAAATAGCCTTTATTACAATTAGAAATTTTGCCTTGAATAGTTAAGTAAAATTATTTTCATCAGAGACTGCAGAGTTTGCAGTTTTATAAACTAATGTCCAGTGAAAGCAACCGAACAGTGGCTGCAAAAGAGAAGATTACAATCACAAATCCTGTCAAAGCAACATACAGTGTGGGCAGCAGCACTAATTACATACTAACCGCTTACATTCAATTTACGATATTTATGGTCAGCCTCAAATCGGGACATCCAGCTTTTTCCTTTTTTCTAATATTTGTACACGCAAAAATAACATTTCATGAACTTTGAGCCACAACTAAAAGATCTCCCTCTTTCATACATTTGGTATGAAAGGAAAGTTTAGGATCTTTGCAGCTGTAAGTGACAACGGTAAGAGGAAAGGGGGCACAGGAGGGTTCAATTCTATCACTTTCTCCCTCTTTTTCGCTCTCCTCGTTCCGCAGCTCCATCCATCTGTCTGCGGGACCTGCCGCGGATCGTTTACAGCTCCATTATTTATGATGCCCACCACACGTCTAAAAATAGCCCCGTGGCAGACAGCCGTTAGACCTTGGATCAAAACCAGGCCTGGCCGGGACTCGCAGGGGCAGCGCCCCATTATGCTAAAGTCGTGCTGCTTCAGAAGGCGCGGTGAAGTGCACTAAACAGTGCTTACTACTACTTACGTGTTAGCATGCTGTGGTCCGGTACGGCCCGGCGATTCCCCTGCTGAGGACAGCAAATGAGTGTGCAGGTAATGTGTAGACGGGAGCTCGTGAGGCAGCTGCAAAAAACACTGCAAGAACATGAAGGAACTTTCAGTACATCAGTATCGCTACCATGGCTCTGTAGCTAACGCATACCTGTGGATCTGTTAATGTCCTCTACTGGGAATGTTGTTTTGCACAAGGTTCTGACCGATTTGTCCTTGCTTGCCTCGTTAATTGAAGGGTCAGTGTCTTCCCCCCAATTCCTCTCAGTTATTAAATTTGTGTTGCAGCGGAGAGCATTTTTACATGACATCCTTTGTCAATGTAGGCCAGAAAGAAATGGCATCACTTTCTGAAAAGCGATCTTCACAATAGATAATACATTCGGAGCAGAGGAAGAGTCCAGGAAAGAAAGCCGACCTGCTGCTGCACCAGCCTGGGTGATTGCTTTCTCATAATAAACATGAAGGGAAAGCTAAGAACACAAAGGCTGCCGAGGGCTTCAAATGGCCGCCCTACCTCTGCCTACTGGAACCCTGACCCGACACCTGAACCAATCTTTTTTTTTTTTTTTTTTCCCCCTCTGGAGAACATGAACTTCAAAGAGCACTTTGATGGCGGGGGAGGCTCATTGGCGAGATCAGAGCCCCAGTGGCTTTTCTCTCCAGATTAGCCTTCTCCAAGTGAACTCCCGGCTAATGACAGAGATGCACTATCATGAAAAGCAGCTAGAGATCGCGGTGTAAGGGAGGACAGACGTGATCAGCAGGAGAAATTGCTGTGAATAACTCCCACGCACGTGCTGCCGATGGAGATAAGAGCTTCCTGTCTCCTCCGGACTATCTGAGCTTTTCAAACAACTAACTTTGTGGTGAGCTCTCGCAGAGAAAGACCCTTTTGTCACAGATAAAATCCATCATTATCATGTCTTCATTAAGTTGCATTCAACCGTTACACCAGCCAACATGTGGTGTCGAACATTTTGTGTTCTGTGTGGCCTGGCCAAATTCCTCAAAGCCTTTCTTGCACTGATTATATGCGAAGGTTTTCTGTTTTGCGTTCATGAAATTTAGCCTTCATTGTAAACAAAAACGAAGATTTCTCCAGCAGAAATACTGCAGTATATAATTAGCATACTTGTGCTTATAGGTTTTAGTTTTAGTAGACTGTAGGGATTAAAAAAACATTTGTCTTTGATTCAGTAGGATATAGTGGTGTCACAATCTGATTATAAAACTATATTTGATTAAAACATTACCAAAAATTCCTCTAGTCCATATATTAGCCCCAGCTTAAGAACACTAGCCAGATGCTAGTACAAGAATACAAGACATGCGCAGAGGAGAACAAATTTTCATTTTTATTCATTTTGAGCATATTTATTTAATACAATCACATTTTGAACTTTGTAAGTACTGCAGTGCTAATCTT
This sequence comes from Ladigesia roloffi, assembly GCA_037577295.1. Lineage (NCBI taxonomy): Eukaryota > Metazoa > Chordata > Actinopteri > Characiformes > Alestidae > Ladigesia > Ladigesia roloffi. The sequence continues at coordinate 8,898,060 of JBBKCR010000036.1, read as the reverse complement.
GTTTCTATGCTAAAGAAGTAGTTTGGTCAGTAGTGCTTAAATAGATAATAATGAATGAAAGCCAATAGTCACTAGTTAGCATTATTTAAGTGTATAATAAATATCTACCAATCATGATTAGCAACATTATATTTTGTTGTGGAAATATTCCTTTACAGTTATTGTTGGAAACAATATATTTAACCAGTTCAAAATATTGTCTCCATGATATATCTAATGAGACCTGAGGTAGCTCCCCCATCGGATAGTCCTTTAGGTTCTGGATTGTGACAAAATATTAACCACCAACATCATTACAAAGTAACAGTGAAATTAACATATCATATTTAAATGTCAATGGTTTGGGACCAATAATAAGAGTTTAGGCCTTCTGGAAATTCTGGATACGACCTTCTGGATACGACCTAATATGAAAAGCAATCTATCCAGTGGGTTTGGCTGTGGCAGCCAAAAAAAAAAAAAATATATATATATATATATATAATCTCAGCTATGATTTTCAACTTGAACACAATACATTTTAGAAGCCTCAGAAGTCCATGTTTAATCAAATCCATGTGCAATGCCATTAGCTTATTGCTAACACACATTAGCTTATTGCTAGCATACTAGAATCATATTGATGTTCTAGAGAAATCAGGTGCAACCCTTTGTTGACCCTGTTTAGGTATTTATGACTAACATTCATAGTTCATCACTGGATGTGCTGTGAGAGAAATCAGTGTAATATGCTGTATTGTATTATACTTGTCCATTATTTATTCAATTATTAGTCAAGTATTCTATTAATATTGTTGATGTTCAATTAAATAATTAAGGTTTTTAAAAAGCCTGTAGAATAAGAAGTAGACTTTTCTGAAGAATAACAAGCATGAGTCGCATTCCCGAAATGTTGAAGTATGTTAATGGTATGCTTTTCAAAGGTCACTATGAGACAGAAAATGCATGTAAAGAGTTTCCATCTGGCTGCTTCGTACTGTAAGCGTAGAATTCATTAGGAGAATTCAAAATGTGCAGCACCACTCAAACTGCCATTTTACCATTGCAGGTGTTTCTGAACATGTTTCCTACATGTTTATGTGTTTTGTAATCGAATAATCAAGCTTAATTCAGTAGACGTGCCGGCTCTGCTGGTTCGTACAGCAGGCAGCAGTACGGTCTCTGAATGTTAAAATTGCTTCATATATCTGTGGAGAACAGCCGGTTATCTCCAGGGGTTCCAGGTTGAGTACATTTGTGTGGCTGGCAGTGTTTCCAAATAGATGACAAGACAACATCATATAATGAATCAAAAAGATTTGAAAAGTATTGATTTTTTCCCCCCTTGTGTGGGGCTTTCAGAGGCACTTGTGTTGGTCCATGAGACACACACACACACACGCACACACACAAACACACACACACGCACATACACAAACTGTTCAATAGTCCCATGTTCTATTTATGTCGCCTGAGATTTAGAAAAATGGCACGGACTGGAATCTCTTTAAAGCTGTAATATGAACAAAAAACTTGGACCTGGTCATGGACATCTGCCTCCCATTAATGTTGTGAGGGAATAAGGGAGAAGCAAAATATGCTTGAGGGAGACTGTATTTAGTGGAGGCCTACACGCCTGCTGCTGCTAATATCTCAGAAACCTCAGATTCATTTGGAGTGCGCAGGGCCTTCGGACCGCAGTGAAAGAGGGGACGGGTAAGGCCAGCTCTGATTTCATCTGTACCCAGACATGGACGCACTAGTGCAGTAGAAAAAACGCACTTCCATCAGACCGGAACATGGCATGCTACCTTAAAAGATATTGTTTATTGAGCAGGAATTGTACTGTGATCGCTAATTAAGTCATTAGCAATCGCTAATGACCCTCCAACTAACAAGCCCCCCTTTTCAGAGGGCTATCGAGACTTATATCGAGATATAAGTCATTTTATATCGTCCATATGATAGTAGTAATAAAATCCAGGATCTGCTCCAATGAGAGCAAGCACTAAGAAATAGCAGTGATGTAGAAAGAAACCAGTACAAAATAATGTAGTTCATCACATTGTAAAATAATGGGAATAACCTCAATGTATTAGTTTTACTGGCTGGTAAAAACGGGTAAACTGATGAGTAGAAGGGGAGATATTTATAATGGTCTTGACGATGGATATTTAAAATTATATTGATCTTTCTTACTGTCAAATCCAGTTGTGTTCATGCAATTGCAGGTTTTGTCCCACTACCGCTTATGATAGCACATCATAGAAGCCAAATGCCATCTACATAAATCTTTCATTAAAGCTGACTTAGACATTCATGAACATTTATAAAGGCTTAATCCATAAAAGATGAGTTTCCATAAGATTTTCCGAGGACAGAATTTTAAAATTAGCCATGGTACATGGTTTATGACACATGGATTAGGCCTTTATAAATAGTTATGTAGGATTATGTCAGTTGAGTCGTGGAGCCTAAAGAAGACAGGCCTACACTGTCCTGTGTATGGACCTTTTAATGCTTCCAGTGTAATCAGTGTAATTTGCACTGGGTAGAATTTAACCTTTCAGTTCACATCACATGTGGAAGATATATATTTTTAAGATCTGACATGCGTTTACAGAGTATTTATATGTATTTTTCTATAGATTTACCACTTCTTGGCATTGAAACAAGCAGTAAAAAGTTGGAAAAGCAGACTTGAATTTGTTTATATAGAATGTAAATGAAATGTGAATGTAATTGTGATATAACTAATGCTATATTTGCATTTAAATATTTTAACCAAGTCAAAGTAATAAGGGTTAAAGGAACTGTCAACCTGAACGTTTCTAGAATCAGAATCAGAATCAGAAAACGTTATTTATCCCGAAGGAAATTGTTTGTGGTGACCACCACATTTCACAGACACAGACCAACATGAGACATCCGAATAATGCAAATTAAGAATAACAATAGAATAAGAATAAGAATAAGATTACTACTATACTATGATAAATAATCAGGTGTAATACAAGTCTAAATAAATCTAACAAAATAAACTAAACCCAGAAAAGAAATATAATCTGAAAAATAAAGATTTGCTGAAAGAAGAAGAATACAAACAATGTAGAGTTATTGCACATGTTACATT
>JBBKCR010000036.1:8883639-8894848 GCA_037577295.1 Ladigesia roloffi | reverse complement strand
CCTGATGCATTGATTAAAGCCCTGTGGAGGACAGTATTGCACATGATATTAAGAGCATTACCCTGTATTGCACATAGTGGATCATTCCTGCGGAGGACGGCCCAACACTCCTGTGAATCCAACGCTGGTCTGTTCTCTCGCTGTGTCCTGCCCCACTGCCTTTCCCACATCTATTCTTAGCCCCTCTCGCGTACAATCTGCATTATAAATCTGTCAAAAAACAAGACTGGGGTTTCTTTTTTTTTTTTTTAAGAATAGTAAACAAGGTGCCTGTGTATGATTGTTATTTCTATCGTCTCTTGCCCCATCCCCTCCCTCAGTCCTTTCTCTACCTCTTCTTTTTTTTTAAGCTCAGCTCAGGAAAATAGGGCCCACTACTTTACACACCGAGCAGGTGCACCACTCTGCTGCACATGGCTTCGTCGAGGCGTGTGTGGTGATGGAATTACAAGCGTGTCTTTAGTCTAAATATGCTGACAAATAACCCGCTTTACGCTTTTGCGCATCCGGCCCGTTTACTTGTTGAATAATGAACGTCCTCGAACGCTCGGCGTTCATGCCACGCCTCCCCACCCCCCAACCCCCCACCCCTTCTCCATGAATAACGGATAACACATGCGGCAATTTGCCATATTGTAGGCTGAGAGTCCTTTCTGCTTTCCTTTGGTGGCTTGAAAAAGAAAAGGGGAAAAAAAATCCTCACCGTTCAGTCTCTGTGAGACCCTCTAGTCCTAGCCAGCTGACATAAATGAAACGTGAAGGGGAAATAATCACAGATCACAATATTTTAGCCCTGCTGCAGATGCATCCTCGGATGTAGAGTCACGGGAACATCCTTCAGTCGCGTCCGATCTGCCATCAGCATTCACTTCTACATTTATCCTGTTGCTGCAGTGCTGTGGAAATCAGGCCATGGCTAAAGGGTGACTGTAGCTGCAGGGAAAAGTCTCTGCCTCGCGACCCCGGACATCAAGTGCCCTCACAGCCCAGGTGGTGCTTGAAGAAAAAGTCTGGTGAGGAATCAGATTTGCACAGTTTTGCCCTTATCGTGAATCCAGTCGACCAGCAAGATAGGTTTGGGGTCTGGAAAGTCCTTCCTTATACACAAGACTACAACACTAACACTAAGCTCTGTGAACATCCCGAAATCATCATATACTTGCCTCAAAGAGAAATATTTGTACTATCATAGAAGATGGGTGAAGTAACATTCACATGGTCTAGATAATAACAGCAGTTGCAGATCTTGAAGCTCAAATTTTGTCCAATATTTTGTCATTTTTATAAAAAATACATTCTACAGGTTAAGGGTGAATGCGCAAGTGCAATCCAACTTACTAGCAAAATAAGGAGCAGGGAAATACTGTACTGTAACATATAACGCACTGGTTCAACTTTTTGAGACCTGGAAATTGTGTCTGGTCAGGTTCAAGACTTTTCTGGGATGCTGAGCTGCCTAAACATTGGTCATGTCATGGGCATCTCTGATAAATTATAAGTCCAGAACAGACATCTGGTGCACAGCTGTCGACCCGAGATGTGATAAAGAGAGTCTACGCCAAGGTGTGTCACAACCCCAATTCTGGTCACCCTAGTGTTTATTAATGTTCTCTTCCTACAATACCTGGCATGCATTATGCAAAAATATCCTCCGGCAATCCCAAAATCAATAAACATATCTGAAAATCACAGCCAGTGCTGTAGAGGACAATAAATGCAGAGATTGGGTTCCTAGTAACATTAACCTTCTAGTTCCCTTCTGCATTTGCTAGCTAGGAAGAAAATCAAGCACCTTTCAAAATTTCTCCACAAAACCTTTGTAGTTTCTTCCAGCTCAAAAAGCAGCATCAGAAGGGCATTTTCTAGTTTTTTTTATCTGGGAAAATCTCACTCTAGACCTTCCTGTGGCACCAAAGTAGCCAATGCTAGCAGGACTGGCTGGAATGTCCCTTCAAATTTCAATTACTGGTTAGGTACAAAAGTCTCGTAGCTTCAGTGTAGAAATAAGGAAGGAAATTCCTGATAAGAAACATGTCTTGGCTGATAGACTAGATTTAGGGTAAGGGATTTTTATTTCCACCAGACCTTTTTTATTCCCTTTTCATTCCGAACCTAAATGGTCTGCGAAATCCTTTCATTGAAATGATCCTCTTCTATGCTGCAGAAGGTCAGATGGTGACCGTACTATGTTCTCATGGTCATGTACATGAACAAGAATATGAAATGTTCTGAAAACATAATAGATCTTTTGAACGCGGGGAGGGGAGAGTGTGCACCGTCGGTATTAATAGAGGTTTACAATAGTATTAGATTTTAGATTTGATTTTGACTTCACCTCATGCCAGCACTGACCCTTTCAATTAGGATTAATGCGCCTCCTACTGTGGGCAAAACGACAGTGAAAATAATAGCCATCACTCGGGATTGATGGCTGCACGCTGCTGTTTGGAGCCAGCACAATTCGTGGAGGACCAGCAGGTGTGGTGGGATGGTTGGCACTGGCTTCGCCGCACCTATCAGAGAACCACACTGCCATGTGCTCTGGAGCACCTTGAAGCGGATTATTGACGTGTTTGGAAACAGGAGGCCTCAGCATGCAAGTTTTGGCGCAGGCACACGCCAGCCTCAGACTGGCACCGGCACAGAGCCACTTATAGGTCCTGTGTTAACACGGAGAGTGCGCTGTACCGAGGGAGAGAGTTTAGGAGCATCTGGAGGAGCTACTGGCCATGGTGTTTTAGGATAGGAATGTCAGTCACAATTTTAAGCCAGCTTGTGTTGGATACGGATAAGAAATAATCCTTATCACTTAGCATTTAGCATCACTGCTTACGTTGAACATGTATAGCTTGTACTGAACATGTCCACATCCGCCCTGTGTGCCATTAGAACTTTGTTGGTAGATGCTAAAAAGCTCAAATGCACTTTTTTATGCCTCTCTCTGTTTTGAAGCGTACATGTAATTTTTTCCCCCCATTCAGTTACGTAAGCAAATCACATTGCACAGATAATAGGAGAGTGCATGGACATACTTTGCTGTGAATTTGAGACAAACGCATGCAGATTAAACAGCTCCCAAATGTTAATGCGGGGCAGTTGGAGCCGGCGCGCCAATTGCAGCGTATTAGACAATGGCAGTCCATAAACTAGCGTCTCACCTCCCTGGTGAAATCTAAAGTGCATCTCCAAATAGTGTGAAAGCCCTGCCAGTCTCCTGCAAATTAGCTTAGTGAATGCATACACGGCATCGGCGCAAACCTTTCTGGAGGCACTCTGCTTATCAGAGCGGTGGACGTGGCTTGCATGATTAGTTAGGCTAACAAAGACGGCTTCGGCGTGGCCGTTTCTACAATTTCACTGTTACTCTCTGAAGATAGCGTAAAGGCTAAGCTAAACCAGGGGCTACGCATGAAAATCACGGGCAAGAGAGAGAACGAGGGAAAAGCAACAGCCTTTCCAGGAGGATTTAGTCATTTAAAACAAATTGGTTTGGAAAGTATCAAACAGGGATTTGCCGTGTTTGAGCAAAGCTGAAATTAAGTCTCTGGGGGTCACGTTCTTTCTGCAACTCATCGCCCCCTGTCTGCGGAAGGACTTCACTGCTCCTGGTCCCTGGTGTCCCCATTACTGAGCGGAAGGGCATTCTGGGGGAGTAAATTGGCTGGTGGGCTTTGGGTGGGCTTAAGCCACTGTGCTGGCAATGGCACACCGCGTCGGCAGCTCGTTTGGGCGAGAGAGAGTATGCGGCCAACTCCCAGATCTGGAATCCAGGAAGCCCAGCGAGGAGCGAATGTGCAGCTGTCTGCCCGCAGGAGGCCAGGGATTCTGGACCCCTTGTCATTACTGAGATGGAGAGAAAGCAGAAGCAGAATGTTGAGAAGTGTGGCACAGCTAAAGACTCCACCATTACCCTTTGGGAAAGTTTATGCAGTGCCTCAATTCAGCTATCATTACACAGGTGCAGCATAATAACACGCCTGCTAACTTTTAGCGCTGCAACGTCACGGGTATAAAAAAAACAATACAAAAAGCAATTAGCACATTTTTAAAATGACACATTTTGGTGCCTGTATAACGTCAATAAATGGCAAAGCATGTTATTACATTTACTAAAAAAAAAACAAAAAAACAATGATACATTTTATAGTTTAAATACAAATCATGGAATTATCTTTGGCATATTGAGTGGAATAATTTTAATAAAGCTCTTTAGCCATTCAGGACCACCAGAATATTGATCACCCCCTGATCATCTGGAATGATCTGCACCTGTTTCTTCACTTGTTCAGGACATCTGTGAGATGGCTTTGTTATGTTTAGGTTCATATGTGGGTCACTGTGTGACTTAACCAACAAAAAGCCTTCATCTGAATTTGGTCAGGTTCAGAGAATGGACTGAAAATGAGAGCCATTGAAAGTCTGTTCTGTTTTATTTATATATTTCTCCCAGATGCTTGTTTACCTCAGGATTTGTTTGTGGGTGGTTGAATTGCTGCGGTTTTCTGTTCTATCTCAATATCTATAGAATAAAAGGATACATGCCCACACAATAACATGCCCTTAAATGCACAGGGCCCTTGAGAACATGAATGCTTAATTAAAAGATATCCCCTTATTTATCCTTGTTAGGAGTAGCCTTAAATAGCTCATAAGCAAAAAAAAAAAAATAATAAAAAAAATAAAAAAAGCTCATAAGCAGCTCATTATATGTTATGCTCATAAAATTGACACATTCAATCATTACATTACAGAAAACACATGGGCAATAAAACATTTCAAAATGTTAGAATGTTATGTACTTATATTACAATAATATATTTTAGACTGTTAATATCAATCAATAATAAAAAGAACCTGACACAGTGGATGATGGCCATGTTCAGGTATAGACTGATATTTAAATATGACTGTATAATAAGTATATGACAATGAGAAACACAGGTAAGGCTGTTTAGACCTCTTTCAGTATTGCTTGGTTGCTGGGCTTCTTTTCATGATATCCATTGTAATGCCTCGATTAGCATAGCCGCTACAGAAAACGGGAACTATAAGACCCACCACTTAGGGGCGTAGCACATGAGGGGGGGGATTCCACACCCCCACTTTTGCTAAAATGTGATTCCACCCCCCCCACTTTTGTTATATTATATAATTATATTGTACTAAATTGATTAAATTGTATTAAATTTGGCATCCCTATCTCAGAACCCCCCCACTTCTGGAAAGCTTGATACACCCCTGCCACCACTGCATTTTGAGTTCATGCAGAAGCTCCTCTGTTCAAGATTTTCCTAGGATCACCTGGTGGCTTGGCTGGCCTTCGCTTCACTTGAGGTGAAATATATGCTAGGATTAGCGCGGCAGATCCAGAAGAGGAAGAAGAGAAAAACACCTCATGTGAGCTGTTGATTAGCTTCAGAGAGGGTGAGAGAGAGAGAGAGGGAGAGAGAGTGAGGAAAGAAAGCACATCTTGATTATGCCACTTCTTAATTCAGGTCTTGCTCAGGCATTTAAAGAATTAACGGCAATTTATCTCATAGTGGGCGAATTAAAGGAAATTAAAAGACTAAACCCCCCCCCAAAAAACCTTCTTGGAAAGGGTGTTGAAATGGGAAATGGGCAAATAAGGCTGGGTGCATGAGAGGCATTTAAAACAACGTGCGGTAAACAGCTGAGCCAGGGATTTTTACAAGAAGCGGTGGCTGAATTATGGTGCACTTGCTGTCACTCAGCTCTACCTCAACTCATGCTTGTGTGTTTTACCCTCGATTGTCAGCATATGTTAATGGCTTGATTTGGGGACTCATAGTGAAATAAGCCTCTGTCTATAAGCATTAGAATGTATGATGCTGCTAGTGACCCTCACGAGGTCTCAGCTCCATGGAGGGTTTTCAGTTTTAAGCTTCAGATAAGGCCCACTGTTTCCTGTGGTTTTTGTTTTTCTTTCCTTTTGTATTTTTTCCTCTCTCTCTCTCTCTTTCTCTCTCTCTCTCTTTCCTCTTTTCTCCCTAGCCCAGCGCTTTTTGCATGCATTGTTAAATAGGACTGATGGAAGCACCCCGGTCATTATTCACCGCGTCGCCTGGTTAATTTGTGTGCTCTTACAAGTACAAAGATGTCAGGCCGAAGCAGTGCGAGCTTACCTTGCCTTCCCCCGGGACCATTAATCCTTTGGCTGGTGTCGTCGTCTCTGCCAAGCCTCACCTGCCTCCCACCGCTGCCAGGAAACTGCTGTTTGGAGTCTTTTTTTCTCTAGCTTGCCTCACTCTGCTATATTTATTCTGTGTTCCAGTCAGCTTTCATCAGCAGAGGAATAGGATAGGCAGGACAGAGGCAAGCTGGCCGGCTCAGCTCTGCTCCAACAGGTCCAACGTGCCAGCCGCTCACACTGAAGGAATGTTTCCAACTGTCAGATTTGGACAGTTCTATAAGGATACCAAATCACATTTATACACTCCTGAAGACTCATCTCACAATTAATCATGCTGGCTAAATTTAAAGGAATAATGGACACTTATCTCCCCTTCCTTGCAAAGCCCATATTATGACATTTGACTTTAAACCATTTTTAAATAGGCCATCTTTGTCCTATATTATCTATTCTATTGACAGGGATATGTCATAAATCGATATTTGAGGTAGTGACACTGGGATATTATTGTTGGTTGATATCAGACATTGCAGGTATAAATGGGCAATAAAGGAAAAGCATTCACTCTCTCAATGAAAACAAGCATCAACATAGGGCTTAACCTCTGGCATCCATGTTTTACTTGCTGTGATAAATGGCTTGAAGGTGTTTTAGATTTCTATGGACCAATGACCAGCAGCTCTGCCAAACAATTTATGATAAAAATATGAACTAACTAAGATGGGACTGATTTACCTCTAGCCCAAGATAGATATTCAGACAGCCTGTCCATGACTCTGTATCAAGTGCACTCTTAAATGAAGTGAAATGCAGGTTTGTTCTCCATTTGGGCTTGTTTCTAAATAGTCAGCAATGTTCAGCTCTGCCTCCTGGTATCCGGAGGTTAGTACTCATATGGGGAAGTGGGTAGGTGAACAGCTCAAAGACATTTATTCCGCTGCTTATTTTTATTTTTTCTTGGCACATCACCGTTTCACACTGTCCTTCCGTGCTGGTTCATCATGTTCTGTTCAAAATATGATAAAAATTACGGCTGTGAAATTGCTAACTGTTCAAATTTCACCAGTAACTGCTAGAAGGCTAATTTCATTGCTGTTATTTCATTGTTGTGGCTCAGATGAAGCTCTCAAATGTGGTGCTGAATGTACCGATATGTGGTATTAATGATTAGTTATTGATAGGTAAACTCTCCTGTTCAGTATTATGATGAACTATCTAATATTACAAGAGATATTACCTAAACAAAGCTAAAAAGAAAAAAAATACATTGGGTTAATTATTTCAGTTTTATTCATCATTGTAAAAACACAATGTAATCCTCAGTCTAGAAGGGCACATGGTGCCTGCCTACAAAACACTTTGCTAATCCCTGACTAGCTTGGAAAATGGATGTTTCTGGTAATTATTGATGTTTTATTCAAGCCTGTTCATTGTATCTTCAATAAATTGACTTATCAGGCCGGATTGTAACTCAAAGTCCTCCAGAAAAGGAACTCAAAGTTGAACAATGTTGTTATGTCACGTCCAGCACAATGCTACCTTTGCATGGTTCCAGGTGTATGTACCCCAGGGGTGCGGTGGCTGCAGTTTTTGTTGTGACTGCTGGAGATTTTGGCCCCGGCCTGTTGATAAGTTGCAATGCGAGCATGATGAGAGAGTGGGTGAGGGGGGGTTAGGGAGAACAAGGGTGTGAGATAAATGTGATTGGTTTGCCGGTCGACCACAGCCTCTCCCATCTGTCTCGGAGTCTGCCATCCCATCTCGCAGGCGGCGGGAGGTAATTGGGTTCATTGTTCTCACCGCAGGATCTCCTGGATTGAAAGCTTCATTATCTGGATAACCATGAATGTAAATGAGCCCCACGTATGCAGCCTGTATAATGGGGAAAAAATAGATCATTGCCCGCAAACGTAACCCAGTCCCCCTTCAACACACACTCAAAAGCACCTTTCAACCATACACACTCACAACCCTCCTTCAAGCTTCTTAAACACTCATTCTAACCCTTTCATGCTTATCTCTGGTGGGTCTGTTTCAGTCTTTTTGACATCTGGTACCACCATAATCCTATAAACTTGACTCGAGAACACTCTCACCCACGCTGAACCAGTATAATCTGAATATTGACCTTATTACATCGATTTGCCTTCAAAAAAAGACAATTATGAATGAGCAAACAGTCCAACCCAACAAGTAGATTCATCTGCTTTTAATGAGACACCTGAGCTTGACTGTGTTTTAAAAGTTTTGACAGTTCTGAGCGCCACAGCGGGAATCCAAAGTATTTATTTATTTATTTCATCTGGTACAAAGGAAAAAAGACCTCAAACTAATGAGTAGATCAAAATGGTAAACACACAGTAGCCTCATGGCCATTCTACTGGCAGAATGGAAATGATCTTTGCTGTTTTCAACCAAAATATTCAAATGTTTCACCATTAACAAGATGCTGTGAAGCCAATTCACACCTCTCCTTAAAGATGGATGTACTGAGATCAAATGGACAGAACCATTACAGCTTGTATTTGTGAAGAGAAAAAAAAATGCATAAGAAATTAAAAGGATTGTCTAGACACTATGAACTGTACTTTTAAAAAATATGTTTATTATTTGGTCACAGTCCATGCCAATTTTGCCAATTTTTAGTAGAATTTCAATACTGTCAATTGATTGTGCATTCTGAGTAGCATCTTCCTATGTCACAGGTGAATAAATAACATTCATATTTTAAAACCAGTGAAAATGAACGGTGATATAATTCGAATTCATAGTTGATTTTTGGTTTATAATGGGTTTTTTTTTCGTAAATGAGATTTATCTTACAGTAGGTCTGTACCCTGTTTGGAAATGACAATTCTATCAGATTTTTGTGGTATATGTGCTCTTCAACAACTGGGAAAAGCTAAGTTTGTGTTCCTAGTACATAAGATATGCTTCCTTCACACCGCTGAGGCTCACTTTCCAGGACAATCTCTGAGTGTGCTCACACTCAGCTGTTTTGTGAATGTAAACCAGACACCTAAAAGCCATTTTGTGTTGCAGAGCAGGTTCAGAAAGAGCGCAGTGTTCCAGAGCTCGCGTTTGTTCCAGCTGCAGCAATGCATAAGACATGAAATGCTAGAAATGCAGAGGTAGACAGGAACAGGTGATTTCTGCTTAATTACCTGCACTTTACTTGAACTGTTCGGTTTTTGGTGCTTTGACTTTCTCCTCACTTGTTCATTCTGAGGGAAACTTTTACTTCACCAGACCTACATTTGATCCAGCATATAGTAAAGCACAGCGAATGTTTGCATGATGTTGCATACTGAGGTTGTGAGTAAATGAATGAAAGAGCCAGTGGATGGATGTATGGATGTATGGATATGGATTGAAAACCCATGATTTGGTTTGGGATTTGTGAACAGAAATGCATCCATTTGATTTAATTTGGGATATTGTGTAAAAATATGTGATACTATAGAAAATTAATTTCACTTTTAACTGGCCTAATTAGTTGGAAATGATTGGGCTTTTTGAGCATTTTGGCTATTTGCTATTTGAGTGTCGGTCTTTTTAAAGTGTAGAGTAGAACAATTAGGGTGCAACGTTTGTCGATTGCAGTCAGCTCACACAAATATCAATCTGCACCTGACTGTTCGGTTGATTACATGATTACTCTTTGTGTTTCAGGTATATACACATGATTTTTCAAATACTCCAGTTGCTGTCAATCAGCAAAGACACACCCCTTTTCCTCTATAAATGTAGTCAAAGGGAACTCCAGACACAAGCCCAGGAAGGGAAGTCATGTAAATAGTGGGGTGGTAGATCTGAGACATATGGAATCAAGGTTTGAGCAAGTTCAGGCACATTTTGGTGGTGTAGGTTTACGGAGATTTTTTTGGGCTATTTGGAGACTCAGTGTTTGTTAGCAACATTAGCTGCGTAGCTGTATTAAATAAATAGCTAAATTTTTATTGAACAAAATGAGTTAACCTGAAATACAATAACATACAATACAATAATGTAAATATCTGTTTATTTTTTTTTTTCAAAGACACTCATGCCTTGTGTAAATAGACAGTGTAACTAAAATGAGTTTGGATATCAGTACATTGAAAATAGAACCAGCCGTCTCACAGTAGTTTTTTTTTTTTCTGCCGCTGGGGAAAGGCAGCCGATATCTTACCAGTATGTAAGGACATCGTCCACATAATCTGGCCTTGCTTGTGGATTTCCCTTACTGATGCATTCTGATGTGGCCAACAAACAACTCTGGATGGGTGGGGAGGCGGGGAGGACAACAATATGCCTCCTGCGCATTGCATTATTCATGCAAAGCCAACACACACTTGAGAGCATGCACAAACATTGTAATTATGTACGGCCCGGCTGGTGGGGAAATGTCTGGAGATGCCTCTTGACAAGCAGGTCACTGCTGATCAGCCAGCTTCAGCGGCCCATTCTGGAGAGGCTAAAAGCTTAAAGAAGGGAGACTTTCTCTCCTACTCTCCCTCTCCCTCTCTCTCTCTCTCTCTCTCTCTTTCTCTCTCTCTCTCGCTCAAGTAAATAAACATGAGTACACACTGGACCGCGCCTCTCACAGATCCTCCAGCAAATCCATCAATTAGCTGCAGATGTGATCTGCATAGGAGATTATGGCAATTTAAGCATGTTGAGGGAAAAGGGTCTAATCCGGTCTCAGATGGGGCAGGCTGTGTTTTGATTTATTGTTTTCTCTGTGTTGGGGAGTGCACCAGCGGAGGGGGTCTAAGATTATGGAGAAACACACTTGTGTGTGTTTTTAGTTGACGCTTTAAGTGACAAAAGTGCACCATAATAACAGCTTGACTGGCAAACAACACAACAATTACATTATTTAGCTGACGCCTTTTATCCAAAGCGACTTCCATTCCCTAACTATAGGGGGCAGTCTCCCTGGCGCAACTTGGGGTTAAGGGTCTTGCTTAGGGACCCAGTGGTGGTGCTGGGGGTAGGATTCGAACTCAGGACTTCATGGTCCAGAGGTATGTGTCCTACACACTGAGCCACCTCCACCCTTATTACACACAATTA
>JBBKCR010000036.1:8712537-8734739 GCA_037577295.1 Ladigesia roloffi | reverse complement strand
CCAATCACAGGGTTTTTTTTTGTGGTCACACGTGTTCAATTTATTATGTTTTCTCACACGTCGTGACATGTTTTCTCTGTGTTTGTTTCATGTATAAGCTTAGTTTACATCTTTTTAGATATGATCATTTCCATGATGGTCAAAATAATGTGATTTGTTCAAAAAGTTCAAATTCACATTTCAATAAAAAAAAAATCTTGTGTGTTTTTACTCTTTCATAAACTTAGACCAGCACTGACACGCACATGACCATTCCAGGCCATTTAGTTTTATTTTCGTTTGTTGATGGGATCAAAGAAAATCCAGAAACAGCATGAATATTATCATTTCAAAAACACATCCACCTTTTCTGTGTCCACTTTGTCGCCTTTTCTATTGTGTTAATGTTTAATAGACCAATAGAAATGGTCCAAAATTACATCCCATTACAGTAATGTGCGTTTACATGTGGATCATCTTTTTTTGTCTGGCAATTATATAATTTCAGTGGATCTCTATGACATGGAGTCTGAACATTATGGAATTTTCCTTTATTATGCCACCAGATCAAGTCGTGGTAGAGCAAGACGTCTGTGGCAGCTCTAAGCAGGGTTCTGGTTGCCCTTCAGCTCATGAATCCCTCATCAGTGAAGCTGGAATTTAGCCATGGGCCGGTTATGTTCTACTTGTCGTACCTCTGATGTTTATCGCTCGGTGTTTGAACACAGTGTTACAGCATGAAGACAGAAGCAGCCTTTTGATTATTAACGAAAGACAACACTGACAAGAACACCAGATTCAAACAGTATGATTCCAAAGGCTGAAATATATTAAGTGTTCTATGTGGGGAAAAAAAGTTGACAAAAGGGAAAAGAATGTTAGTGTGACTTAATAGGAGCACCTAATATGAAGAATTCCAGTATACAAGCTGTCAGATGCAGTCCCTCGTTATAATGGATGAGCCATGTGCGATCGGGTCACACAGGAACACATGTTCAGGGGAGTGTTTCTTGTTAAACAGGCTGATCTGACCACCCTCACTCTGATGAGTGTTCTTTGAATGAATGTCACTCGGCCAGAAGTAGATGTCAGTTTACATCTGTATGCATTTTACTGCCAGTCCTGATATCACTCCGGTCAAACAGCTTCAGTGTTAAAAGCTTTTCCAGTCATTGTTCGCACAGCCAAAAGGAAAATACATGTGAATAAACAAACAAACAAACAAACAAACAAACAACCAATCAGAAAAATGAAGCTGAAACTGAAGACACAAACATAACGTTCAGTGTTGTGTTTGTGTATAAGACTGTTAATGTATAGGGTAGTTAGTTCTGTCCCACAGTTCAGATTCCACAGTTGGGTTTCCTTTCCAGTAATTCTGTGTACTGAAGTCGTGTAGAAGGATCATGTAAATCACAACAAATGGTTAAAAGCAGAAACATAAATATGATATATACTCGCATATGCACATTACAATATTAGAAGCCTTACAGAAGCTTTACCAGGCTTTAAGCTAAGAAGGAGGGAGGAATAAGTTAACTTACTACATGATCATTTGAAAAAATAAAATGTGGAGAAAAAAAAAATCCAGAGCAAATGTACATATATAGCAGTCAGGTGAGGAGATCTGCAGCCATGATATTCTCGTCATGAGGATAAACAGCGACTGCAGTTATGTGGGGAGCATTGGGAGGAAGTGAGTGGACGGGTGTCTCCTCCGAGCTTTGTGGCCCCTCCTTGGCTTCCCCCTGCCGTTGAGCGACACAAACATCTGCCTCCCGCCATGCTTCCAGCGCAGGGATGCATACGTGTTGTAGCCGTTCTCCTCAATACGTTCTTTGAACTTGCAGCTTGGGCTATATCTGACCTGTACAAAGTGGAAAAAGCAGCAGAGGCATAGAAAATTACTTCTTTTTTCAAGTCCCAATTTGAATACTCCTGATTTTAGGAGATGCAGAGACATCTGGATTGAAAGCATCTTAAGAATAAAGTTGTAATAAAAGCTGTATTTATCTCTCAAACATATCCGACCTATTCAAATCCATCACCTCTTGGTAGAGGCAAGTATCCTCCCCACTAGGCCACCACCCCTAGTCCATGCTGGGGGTTGCACTAGTAGTGTAGTTACTTATAGTGCTCGACTAATGATCTAATCTTGGTTTCCAAAAACAAAATCTAAAGTAAACTTCCTTAAAATTGCCCTACATTTCAGAATCTTTTACCTTTTACAGCTTTCCACAGCTCTGTGAAGAGTTTTTATGAGGCTGGGATCAAACGATTCTGTATTAACCTAAATGGTATTAGTCAGTCATTCCAGCACTTTAAGAGGCACAAATAGTTCCTGAACTTTAAAAGTAACTTTGGGTCCGAAAACTCTGCAATCAGTCAATTTGCAGCAAGTCAGGAAGTGCTTTCCTGATAAAGCAGCTGTTGTCCGCTCTGTTTTAAACTGGTTTAACACAGCTTGTGGAGGTATCATCTTTAATAGAAAAGATGTTTTCCAAACTTTCCTGTTTTTCGTGTTGCTTCTGCAGTCACTATGTGATCATAAATATTTAACAGGGCCTCAAAATTCACTTCACAAAGAGAAAAATTGCTCAGTACTTCAAGAAGCATCTTGTTGCATAAGTTATTAATGATAACAATCAGAATCCTCTTACACGAGGTTCCAGTCAGTAACTATTATGCATTTACTTTTTCCACACTATGTCCACAACAATACATCAAAACCCACACCACTCAGACAGTCTTAAAAAGACACTTGTCAAATCTATAGCCATCTTTCGCTCCTCTGCCATGGCTGGATGGAGCTCTTATCTCTAAAAGGGAGCAGAGATGGGATCATGACAATATGCCCTGTTTCGTCCTTCCGCAAACTGGTCTTATCGGCGGTATATCTCTGCCTGCTGCTAGACAAGATCAGCCCTTGAGTGAGCTTTGTGATTAATAGTCATTAGAGTTGGATTCAAACAGGGATGAAAACAGCAGCTCTCATGTTTTGTCAGAATCTCGTGGATGGTCTTGTTTGGTTTCAGTGGAGGGGTTGGTTTGAAGAGAAGGCAGCTTACTGTAGTTGGGTGACTGATTTCCAGGCTAAGATTTCTCACGGAGTGATTAAAGCACTTAGACACCATGGAAAGGGCTGCCTAGTTAAAAGAGCTACAAACAACAGTCTGATGGCACGCACGAGCCTCACAGGAGCAGAACTGTCACCAATCAGGGGGCCTCAAGGTGTTCTTGTAAATCTCAACTAGCACGAGAAAGCTCAAGTGCAGTTTTCTGTAAAATAGGATTCAGGTAAGCGCTTTTCTTTCTCGGCAAGTTCAGATTCCGTTCACAGGCAAACGTCCTTATATTCAAACTGAACATAACCCAGCCCTGGTGGTGATCAAGTTCAATTTGAACCAACCGAAGCCTCTATTCCCACGTACTTCGTATTACATGGCTCCAAACATTTTGTTAGTTCTCAAACGCCGGGCCTGCGGCCTTGTAAAAGCCAAGATTGCCTTATAAAACAATGGGAGATGTACCTACCGATCCAAAGAGCGTGCCTTTTTTGGACATGGCTAAGTACAGGCCGGTGTTGACAGATTTGATGGCGACAACTCCCACACTCACAGATCGGATTTCCATCAGACCTGGAGAAACAACAAGAGAACAGAGGTCTGGGTTAGAGAGAGAGGGAGTTTCCCCATCAAAAACGACTCTATCATTACCGATTAGAAAAACAGGCATCCTTATGCTCTGGGGATATTTTTTTTTCCTAGGACACAAAAAACAGGGCACTGTTAAACAATGTTAATGTTTCAAAATCTACCATGCACTCCCCAGGCCATACAGTCCATATATAGAAAATACGCTGTAGTCTGGTCCCAATGTGTTTTTTTCTGTGACGTCCTGAAAATCAATGCATTTCCATACTTCCACCGGTTCTGTCCACAGTAGTTTAGCTCTAGCATTCTTGCTAAGGTTATAAGAAGTGTTTCGTGTAAGGAAAATCTTTTTGAATGAGACAAAATACAGGCCAGACAATCAGAATAAATATGATTTGTATAAATCTGCCTTAAAGATACGATAAAAAAACAGACTCTTTAAATTTCAATGCATAAGGAGACACTGATAATGGCGATTCAAAACTGAATCATGGTTGTATTTGGTTAAGGAAATCACACAAATGTCATTAGCGGACCTCAGAAAAGGAAATGGAGGTGCTAAAGTCTGGAGTGCGAAAGCCCCCTACACACACACACACACACACACACACACACACACTCCTCACCCACAAAGAAAGATCTCCCAATTTGTTTCCCATTTTAGTTCCAGATCAGTTCATTGTAGTGTCACTTTTCTCACTCAGGAGCAGTCAAAGATCTGCACCCTTGCACTGGCACTCATCAATCACAGACCAAGTTCCAGCCCTTTGGTGTCTGTTATGCCTTGAGATAGACCAAATACACGCCTGAATGGGATCTGATTGCTGTACGGGAGGCTCTCTTGAAGAATTCTTTCTGACACTGTTTCTGAGGGCCCCTGATCTCCCTGGTTGATGATATCTGTTGGGATTACCTATGCTCCTTAACAGCTATACAACCTGGCTCAAAAGGCAAAAAAGACAAAATAACATTCTAGGAAACATGTGGCGTCCACTGGGATACTGCGTTAGGAAATGACACAGACATATCAGCTGCTGGCACTGGACTGTAAACACAGTAGTAGATCAAGGCACTGAATGAGATGTTGACCAAGTGCCAGTAAGGACATGAAGGCAGGGACAGGAACTAACCCGCTAAACACATGTGCAGAAGGTGGCAGAGGAAAGCCTGAGCTCTGTTTATAGGTAATGATTAGAAGCTGTAAATCTAGGCTCAAAGCCACGTTTGCCATGTTCTCTGATCTCTCTGGTTCATTAGAAAGGTGTTTTGTGGATAGCACACTCGTAAGAAAGCTGCTGCCACTCTCAGTGGGATTGATTACTGTGGCATTTGTGTGGATGTGAGCATTCCCACTCCTTGGCTAACCTTCATGCTAGTCCATCTCTAAAATGAGAACATGATGTTCGCTTCAGCAATCACAACAAATTAACCCTAAGCAAAAGATCAAATCAAAACAAAGTAGTATAAAGTTAAATTTTTGGAATCACATATTGATAAAATAAATTATATATGATGTAATACAGAGTATAATTCTGTTCTTTGTTAATGCTGTTGTTTTATGTAAAGTACTTAACTGAGCTAAGGTAACATGGCTTAAAAGCCTCAGATTCAACTGAAACTTTTTTCCCCCAAAATGTAAAAGGGCTAATTATTTTATGGGCTTATTTTATTGTCCTGCTTTATCTCTGCAGTCCAAGGCAGGTTTGGAAACGTAAGCCATAAATGCTCAGAAATGTGAGATGGTCACTGGCCCTGGAAGGGGTTTCGATGATTCTTAACACAGTGAAATAAGAGCAGCCAACAAGTGCTTGTACATATGGAAGATGAAGTCATTGCTCCTTTCAGGAAGAAAAAGAGTGGAAATAAACAAACTGAGTAGCTTTCATTTCTGACATGTGCTGCTAAAGCCCACGCAGTCCTGGTCTGAAGCCTTTCTGGCGGGCCTTGCAGGTAGACTCCAACAGCTGTAGTCGCGTTCCTCACCTCCACCAGGAATGCCTGTGTTCTGAAGGCCAGAGCATGTGTTTCTTGTCCTTTATTTTCTACATGTGTTTCCCTGGCGTGTTTGCAAGCATCATAGCATGGTGGGAGCGTGCAAGCACCTCGTAAGCCCCTACACCAGCCTCCCTGATGACTGGGGCTCATAGCAAGTTTATGAGTTCTTGGCCAGTCAAATGAAAAGCACTGGTGCCTGAAAGTGCAGCTACTTTTAATCTCTGTCATTAGCCGTCCGGAGGTGTGAGCCCCGGGAGTCCAGTCTCCTCCACAGTAGCCCATGATGTTCTGGTAGACCTCTCAAAGATCAGACACATTTAGACAGCTTGCTACTTTTGTTAGGCCCACCGTTGAAGGGACAGAAAAAAGAACCAGAAGAAAGACTTTTGGTTTTTCTAATGCTCAGGCCCAACAAACTCATAAGAACTGGAGCAAACCGTGACATAATTTGTAAATGCTGAGGTCCAAGAACACTATGTAGTGAAGGATCTAGTAGGTGAAAAGGCTGGGGAACAATCAATGTTCACCTCAGACTGAGCTTTCCTCTTAATGTTTTATCTAGCAATAAATGTCTTAACGAGGCTTAGATGGGGCCGGCATGTCTATATAGGCAAATTAAGCAGTTGCATAGGGCAATCAACACCCACCAAATTTGACTAGTCCCCAGATGCCCCCCAGTGCCATTTTCAGAGTGCTGCCAGTAAGTTTGACGATGCACCACCTTAATGAAGGTTTAAACAGGTTGTTTTGTATTGTATTTTTAAAGAATTTTTGGGTGCCTATGAACGACATCTAGAATTAGTGGAAAACACTGAAATAAAATGGCATACATTTATAATTATATGACAAAATTGCTGACTGCCTGATTGCGCCCAGCTGACTTGATGGTGGTTTTTGTTAAGTTTAACTTAAAGAATCTTCTATAAAGTCTGAAAAGGCTACGGATCTCTCCTACAAAGGTATTAATGTATGAATTTAGGCCATTTAGGAGACATTTTTATAAGTATACTCTAAATTACTTGAAATAATGTAACATCCCTTATGGATAATAGAGTTTGGATAACTTTGGTAATTTGGTTTATCTCGCCCTACTATCCTCTGATCCATATGTGGTACAAGCCTAGCAAAATTCCTGAAGATATGAACTGGAGAACGCCTGCTGGTCTGGAAAAAAAACACTCAGGCTGTAGCTGCTTGGCCACACATCTATTAAAGAATATTAATCTTAATTTCTTTTGAAAGTACCCTCTTTTTTGTCTGAAGCCATGTGGACTAGTCAGGAGTTTTGAGTGTTTTTATTTTGCTCATTTTCATGAGTGTCTCAAATGGGCTAGACATACCGTTATTTACATTAATATATATATTTTAACATACATCATATAATGGTTGTAAACCAGGACTCATATTTCTTTAGATACTCAGAGTAAAATTGTTGACGATCTGTTCCATTTAGAACTCTCTATGGATAAAACCAGAATCTGACCCTAGTTCATTACTTCATGAGCTTCATATTTGTGTGTGTTGTCTAAAAAATGAACTGTGTACTGGCTCTCTCTAGCTAAAGGTGAAATTAAACAAACATTTTTCAAACTAATGAAATAGTTTGGCAAAATTAAGTGCATGGAATTTTCCATTTTGCCCAGATATTTTTGATCAACCAAGACCAAGAGTCCAAATGTAGTTTCTTTACCTGAGAACTGGAGCTATGAGGCTAATGTTGCTAGAAGCCAATAGTCAGAAACTTCTCAACCAGTTGAAACCACCACTGCTGAAAACCAAAGAAGCAAAATTCAGACTGAACGCATAAGTGGAAATTTGAGTGGAATATTGAGAAACTAGATATAAATAGTGGAATGTACATAAAAAAACCAAATGCATAATTATAAGACAAAGATATTGACAAGAAGGTCTGGGATGGTTGACTTTAAGGAGCTTTTCAACCGTGGTTTTCAGAACCATGTAAATGTAGACGTTTGGGTAATGAATTTTTCAGGAAACAGTTCAGGTGACTGTTGTCTTCTAGAGTTTGTTGTTAAAACCAGAAACCTTGGTGCTCTAGTACGAAACCAAAGAATCAAAATTCAGCCTCCCAACACGCCTTCACTGATCAACCACATCTCAGATCAATGGAAAGTTTTAGACTTTTGATTTAGTTCGAAGCCATTCCTTTAACATCATCCCACCTTAAACCATGTGCCAGTAGCCAGTGGCTGGATTAAAAACAGGGAACTGCAGCTGCTGATGTAGGGGTGCGAATGTAATGCCAAAGATCAATCAAAAAGTCTTTTGTACGTGTGAGTTTTTAAATGGAGATGAGTTTGCTTTTCTTCAGCCCCTGGCAAATTCTCTTAACCTTTGGCACGTTTTGGCCCAAACTGTCAAAAAACTGCCACAGCTGCTACAAGCAAATCCTGGTCTATATGTGCCTAGTCAACTGTGGACTGGCCATTTTCTGATCTTGTATGGGATTTCTCAGAGCATGGAACAAGCCCTTTGCTTAGTCTTTTTTATTCTTTTTGTATACTCTTTCAGCCCACTCTTTTAGCCCCCACCACTTTGCTGGAAGTGAGCCCATCTTCAGATCATTCAGTCCTTTTTGACCTTAAAAAAAAAAGGTAAAAAGAGAAGCAGAGAGAGAAAAGGGAACTCTCACTGAGTTTCTTTTGTCGAAATTATAGTTGGATGAGGTGAATGGGGGGCAGGGGGGCTAAGGGTTGTAGATGGTAGTAATAAGGTCTTAGTAGTGGGGGGTTATGGGGTCAGGAGGGTCATAAAATTATGTTTCCTTCAACTGGCCCTTTGCTCCCAATAGGCTTTTGTTACCTACCTGAGATCTGGAAGCCGACAAGGACTTATTAATGACCCAGCTTTTGTCACAAAGACCAAGGTTCCTCCCACCTCAATTAAAAGAGAGGGAGGGGTACACTGAGTGAAAGATTGGGCAAAGTTTCTCCGGCTTTTCCCGACTGCCTTCTACTTCTTCTTTTTTTTCTTTTCCTGGAGGTCTTTAATTTCTCAGGTCGCCCCTTCAGCATCTCTCTCTGGCCTGCTGCCCCCTCAGAAAAAAGCCTGGGAATCTCTGGGTTCCAACAGTACCCTCG
This sequence comes from Ladigesia roloffi, assembly GCA_037577295.1. NCBI lineage: Eukaryota > Metazoa > Chordata > Actinopteri > Characiformes > Alestidae > Ladigesia > Ladigesia roloffi. The sequence continues at coordinate 8,726,011 of JBBKCR010000036.1, read as the reverse complement.
CCCTTGATTGACATACCTTTTCAATTATTTCACAGTTTGCTAAGAGAGGGCACTGTTGTTTTTTTTTTGCTCCTTCTCTTTTTCTTTTATGCCTCCCTTTCACAACACAGGCTTTTCATGTTGGGTTCCTCGCTGCCGGGCCTAATGGCCGTGACCAGGACCTTTGATCTGATCTGCCTCCTCCGAGGTGCTCCCGAGCAGGCCTCCATCTCGGCCTGTGTGTGGTGAGCTTTCAAACCACAAAAGGCCACACCAGCCGTTGCTACTCTGAACAGCTTGGTGCCGACTCATGAGAGCTACTGTTTCAGGCACCTCGGGGCCTTGAGCTCGCTGTGCTTGCACGTTCAAACCCACTGTCAGGTTCATCTTCTCAGGTGCTTTTCATTTTTACATGTCAAAAACTGCAGGATTAGTTTGGATGAACATTGAGCACATTGATATTACTACCAGACTGCTGTGTTAGGTTTACACCATACTGCAATACAGTATGGCCTCAGAAGATGTTCACATTTAGATTTTTATTAAATATGTACAATATCTAAGTTAGAAAGCAAATGATGACATTTTAAGGCAGAGGAGGGATGAAAGGGGTATTGGCATTCAAGGGTCATAAAAGACACATTGAAGTTTGGCTGCCTGGTTCCCTTAGAATCACACAAATGGAAAAAAAAGGCATAACAGAATGGAGACTGATCAGAATGTCAGTGTTTATCCCCGTTCACTGCCAAAAGTGTCTACAATAGTCACATGAGCATCAAAACCGAATCATATAGCAACAGAAAAAGGTGTTAGTTTTTATTTTACATCATTTGGACGCCCAGCTGGGTGTGTTACACCTGGGGGAGAGAACACTCAAAGATGGCAAGCCAGGGGGTGAAGTGTGATACTCTGAGAAACATTCTGCTGGGAATGCCTGTGCCCCAGCGAAACATTGCTGCAAACCAAGTGCACTTAACGGCCGTAGCCTTTTGACACAACACTGCAAAAGCTGTTCAGGAAGGATTTGAGAAACACGGTAACGAGCTCAACTTGGCCTTCAAGTGCTTGCTGTTGATTTGCTGAGTAACAAGTACACAAGCTTACCAAGCCATGAGCTTGAACCTGCAACCTGATAGCACCATGACGGCCATGGCCGAGAGAAGTTTGTGAATGATGTGCCAAGGACGAAACAGCGGCATCTCTATGAGGCTCGAATCTGCGCTAGCATAAATCTTCGATCACATGCTGCACTTTTGCACATGATGTGTTGTTCATGAGACATCAAAACATGAGGAAATGTTAACTATGCTTTCAGAAAAACTGGGATAACAGGAAAACAGGAATAACTACCCAGCTGGCATTTTAACGTGGAGTCAGCGTTGAATAAACCTCAGGTGCGTCAGGTGTCAGCGTTGGATAACCGTTGGATTTTGTTTAGATTTTGCAAATCTAATCAACGTTGGAATATCAACATCATTCCAACTTTGATTTCAGGTACAACTCACATTTTATTTCTATTTCTATGTTGAACCCATAGTTAGTTAACAACATCATTTCAACCATTTGGTATTGAACGTTGTTTTGAAGTTGAATGAATGTTTTTTTCATAAACTGACATTATTTCAACCACATTTAAACGTTTAAGGTCGGTTGAATGCCAGCTGGGTAACATTTATTTGCAATTACCATGAAAATAGCCTTTGTTTGAAAACAGACCTGTGAATCTTCCTATCAGATTTTAAACAGGAAATTATTACAGGCATTACATACCTTCAGTTATTATACGCATTACATGTCTTCAAAGTGTGTTTTCATTAAGGCGTGTTGCTGTCTGATGCCCTCACCTTTATGCTGAAATAACTGAGGTGTAATGAAAATCAAAACAGAACATAATGTGTCATTCAGTCATCGGTATGTAGCAGGCAAGCAGGAGCAAACTAATAAAAAAAATGAAAAGTATATTTCAAACTGTCAAACGCCTCAGAGACGACCGTGTTTATCAGGACTTTTGCTTGTTGGTACTGATCTATAAAAATGGCCGCTTCTACAGGCTTGCAAGTAGCCCTGCAAGTGTTCTGGAGAGAGTCTCCGCAGGGCCAGCTGTGGAACTCTGTGCACAAGCCTGTGTTTCCGGACGTGCATCATACCTATTAAGCCTCTGAAGTCCAACAAGATTTATTCATCCCACCCAACAGGCTATGACACACGTCTCAACCAACACATACACGCACACTGTGTGACCTCTGCTTTACAGCTTGCCTCACACCCCTGGGACCACTTCCATCCATATATACATTCATATTTTCTTTCCCTCGTCTTGCTGCAGTGCCAGAGTTTGATTGAGAAGTTAAGACTTGACAGACGATGGATTTTCATTCCGACCTCCTACTTTTAACACGAGGCAGTGCTGTGTGTACTATAGCTGCCTGGCTTGCTCTCAAACGGTATTCACTACTTAGAATGATCCTCGTGTCTAATTTAGCAGTCATGACACTCTGGCAGCAATAAACAAAACTTCTCATAATTAATGATGCTATAATTTGTGGAGCCTTGGCTGTTTTCAGAAGAAACCTGACCAAGAATAACTGAACAAACCCAGCGTGTTCCTCTGTGTGTGGGGGGGTAAAGTCATTCGAAATAAACACTTTAAGAGGAACCAAGGGTGTTTGTAGATGTAGTCCATTTTTTTGGAATGTTTTTTTTTTCTGCCAAAAATAAAAGAAGACCCAAAGACATATGAAACGTAAGAATACTTTTGTGAATTTGATCCCCAGCAATGTCGCAGCTGTTGATGGCCAGGATGGTTAGGGTAGCTGTCATAACAGTTGAAGTTAGTCCTCTCTATTGGATGTAAGCCTGTCCTTTGATATTGCATTAACAAAAAGATGCCCTGTCACTCCTCCAGAAAGACTAGATGCTAATCAGCACCTGCCAGCTTGGTGGAATCGTGTGAATTTATGTGTATGTGTGAATGCTTACTAATGGTGACTCATCTGAAACAATGCATGTCTTTAATGATGTCAAATGATGCCAAAGAAACCACTTCTTTCGAGGCCAAATTGGTCCTCTGTTGTTTTAAAATCTAACAACAAATTACCAAATACTTTTATTTGTCCTTCAGATACCCTGCAAAGAGAATTTGTCCAGTAACGCACTTAAGCCATAACACAATATTCATTCAACACAGTATTCATGACAACACACTACTTCAAGTGTTCAGTTGCTTTTGTAAAATAGTTTTTACAAAAGCACTTCACAACCCATCTAATTTACTGAACTATGTTTTATTTATTGATGATTGAAAGGCTAACTTAGGGGCAACAATACGTTCTTCTTCAAAATCTGACCAAATTAAGGTAACTAATGTGTTAAATTTTTGGTTTGGAGTGGAGGAGTGTTGGTGATTGTTGGTACATAGATCAATGGTCCCCAAACTTTGTTTCGTCACGACCCGGTGTAATATAAAAAATATTTTTTTCAAAATAAAACATCGTTTAATCTCTGATAGTAAATAAAAAGGAAATACTGTAATTTAACCGTGCAGCCCGCGGACCGGTACAACGTGACCCATGGCCCGGTACCGGTCCGGGGGTTGGGGACCGCTGCTCTACAGTACAGTAATGTACTGCCATTTTTATATAGAGATACAGAACAAACCTGTGAATAGAGGTGTTCCCTTACAACAGTGTCACAGAAGAAGGTAGAGAGCGAAAGAAAAGAGGAAAGAAGTGAAAGATAGGGAGAAAGAATGGAAGGGATTCATTGGCTGGCCTGATTTCTCTCCCTGGTCCCACATTCTCGTTGTCTCTTGGGGTGCACATGGATAGCACTGACGCTGATAACATCATGGCTTGCCAACCTATTAATCCGCACAAGAAGCTTAAAGGTGTGGGAAAAATACACAAACGATAACGCTTTTATAGATGCTAGACAGTGGTTTTAATGTATGTCTGAGGCCCAGTTCTATTTAAGATACACTTCATGCCAATCTAAAGACAATGAATGCTAATAATGGTGCAGATGTTGTGCTAAATGTCCAGATCCAGGTTTTATTCTGAGTAATTCACAGCTCACACATGGCAGGTGATTTAATCATCATCATTTAAAGGAAACAAATCTTTTTGTGGCCATGTCACCCTCAGTAATATTTAACAGCTTTGCCAAACATTCACTGTCCTACCTAATAAATGTCCTTAGGCTATAATATAAAACACCTGTCTAGAGCTCGGTCTCTCATTCTCTTCTTGAGCTTCATCATGTTACAATATAATAAAACATGTCACATTCACTCAGGCTGTTCTGACAGGAAAAGGAAAGCAATATTCAATGCGCCAAGGAAGGAGTTCCAATACAGGCACAGCATTCATGCTGACTTTCAAACTGTCAGTTTTTCCAGCTCCATGTCTGTCGATGCATTCTTTACAATAGGATTCTACACAATAGGGTGGCAACAATCAGTCGGGGATCACATAATAGAGGCCGTCGCGTTCACTTTTAAAACTGCGTGTATAGAAATGACGTTTTGTTTACACCATTAGGCTGGTAATTAGGGTAGTGTAAGCTGGAACCGGCGGCAGCAGTAGCCTTTTGCTCGGATGAAAGCCCTTTCTCACACTGCCTAGGCTGAACTGCACACTTGGGTGATGTTCCATCTCACACAATCCGCCGCTTGTACAGTTTCAGGGGCCTGCCCTCAGCCCCGTTCCCCCTTTATGCCTTGCTGAATGCAGCCTCTGGGGATTAGCCAGGTCCTTCAAAGGCCATTAGAGCCAGTGACAGGTATCCCGTTACCCCCCGCACACAGAGAGACGGGCCAGGTGAGAGGCGCAGAGGCCAGGCAGGAGAGCAGGGGTCAGCCGGGGACAAAGAGACAAACCCAGACGCGGCCTGGGACCCTGGGCCCCTTCCTTCCATCATTCCCTCACTCTCTTTCTCTGTTTTTGCCGCATCCAGTCGTTTCTCACTTAGTGTCCTAGCCATTTCCCTTAAGGGACTGGCAAGTGTCCTATTTCTTTTGCAAATAAATTTCATTTAAACATGTTCCACATAAAACAGTTTATACTTCTGCCTCGGGTTCTAAAAACAACACAACATACATGACATTTTGAAAAAAAGGTTTTTTGAGGGACTAAAAGTGGCAGTTCTAAAGCTTTGTTTCTTTATGTTTGAGCGCAACTAGAGTTTCTTTCATATATTCCCCAAAAAATGATAGATTGTCAGAAATCCACGGCATCACTCGAAAGGAGACTTTACCTGAGAATTTTTAACAGTACATTGAATACATAACATTTGAAACATCTCAGCAGAGAATCCAACTGTACATCTTCAGTACAGCCTACATTTGCACCCCCTCTCTAGCCAAGGGAAGACGGGGAACAGCGGAAGCCTTTCATTAGCCAATTACTGTGGCTGATAAAGAGGCCATTTCCAGAGTCAATGTTCTTGAGGTCAGAGGTCAGATGATATCATCATTCTCTCAGACAAGCACACAGCCTGTCTGATTTACACACTCTTTATAGACATGAGTATCCCTTCATCCATGCATTGCCGGAAGCACAAGTAACAAATGACTGTAGTCCTTCAGCAAATATGACCTGCAGTGAAGATAAACTGATTACGATGATGATAATCTTATCAAATGACTCCTGATGACTACAGTTTGTCATCAGTACAGCAGGGAAACCCTGAGCATGGATAGGTTGGGAGTAGTTCACTCTCTGGGTCCATAAACAAATTAGTGTGTAACACTGATTTTAGTCTCATCCACCCTAAATATCCCAGTTTGGTGGCACAAGAGTCTAGACCTATCTTCTACCTACACACACCCAGCATGGGCTATCAGATAACTTCAGAAACCAAGGCGGGCCATTGAACAGCCCATTAATTAGCACAGCTATAACAAGGACCCACTCCCCGATAATTACTCATCATCCCACCCAGAGCTTTAAAGTGCTGGAGGTCTGGAGCTGCTTCTCCCATGGGGGGCATGGAGGTGAACAAGGTTGGGAAAGCTGTGGTCTCGTTTTCCTGCTCCTGTGTGGCACAGACTCATTTGTGGGGGAGGCCTAAGGGGGACCTTTTCTTTAATCAAGGACAGAATGAGAATGAGCAGCACTCCCTCTGCACCATACATCACTTCCTTAGAGGGCCAGTGAACAGCCATCACTGACAGTTACGGACAGATTCAAGCAGCAATATGTGATTCATTTTTTTGCTTGTTTCCTGCACCATCAAAAGGCCTACAAGTTAGACTGAGCTCACTGCCTGATTGCTTCATGTGACTTCGGCAGATGCAGTGATCCAGAAACAGGTTAAGGAAATTGGGGTTTGTTTATCGTTGGTCCTCCTTGATCTTTGCACTGCCTACGTGTATGGAAAAACATGCGAAGCCATTTTGGAAGAGGTCAAGTTTTACTCTGTGAACCAGATTATAATCAGATTGCAACACTCTTTCTTCAAACATATCCCAAACTTCTAAAGACTTTAATTCAGTATCATACACAATCTCTAGATTAATTCAGGTGAATTGACTTGTGCTTATTGCAGATACAGACAATGAACTGCACATAGGTTCAAAATCGATGTCTCAACACCATGTCCCGTTCCTGCAAAGCATCGGCTAGAGGGGTAAAAAGCCTGCCACCATTAGGTTGTGGAGCAATGAGACACTGAAGGGATGGAGTCCCATCAGTTTTACCACTTAGATGAGTTGGACCCACTGATACTGTAATGGGTGAATGTAATTATTGTTTTGCCAATGTTCCCACTCCCAGTATAAAGCCTTCCCAGAAAAGTTGAGGTTTTCATTGCAGCAGAAAAGAAACAAACTCTCAGGTAATACTCTTGAATTTGGTTTCTACAAACTTTTGGAGGTATAGTATACCTCTGGTGCTGGTGAGGGGAAGAGCAGTGGTGCTAGGGGATGTAGAAGGTCCAGGAGGTTCCACTTGGCTGATCAGACACAGGGCGGCCTCTGTGGCCGGACCCTGCCCTCTATTTCATGGCACTGAAATGAGACGAACAAGACAGGGAGGTGACATATGACACAACAGTGCCATCAGCTGCTTGTCAGACCTGTCAAATGACTCCAGCAGTGAGAGAGGCCTTGACCTTAACCTTATCCTCTGCAGGGGGTGCCTGACACCAGCTCAGCCAACCAGTGGAGCCAAACGAGGACTCCTCTGGGGAAGTCCTGCTACGGATGACTGGAGGGCTTTTTACATTCTGCTCCTCCGCTGCTTCACCGTGATTCTTGTAGACACAGTAGAGTGAGGGACAGCAACAGATGCATTGTGTTCTTGCTTGTTTATTTGGCCTTGAAACCTTGGTAACAGGACTCAGAACTTTCTCTAAGTTCCTGGAGTAATGGACATTAAGCAGATATGTGTATAGTTCCAAAGTAGGATGTAATTCTTTTGAAGAAAATGGTTGGTTCCAAAACAGTGTGACTGTTTATTACCAAGAAACTGAATATGGGCTGTAAAATTTTGCTATGTAGCTATTCACAGTGGTTTTACTGGGTCCTTATCATTAAAAAATGTGTCATTTTTAGGGGGGAAATTACAGAAAACTGATCAGAAAAATCTTCTATATTCTTAAAATATAATGCATTCTGAGAGAAATAATTCAAATAGATTAGATATGAGATAAAACTGCACAGATATATTAGGAAATTGGACAGTACAGCAACTTGTCTCGGAATATTTTGGTGACGGCAGTAGGTGTGAATGCTGTTAATATTTAAGCATTTTCCAACCAAAATCTAAATTGGTTTGTGGTGTTTGCCAAAATGAGTAGTGCCATACATTAATAGTAATTTATTAAAAGCTGCTTGCAGTAAATACTGTAATTTATACTCATATTTATAGGGGTTTCTATTTATATAGTGTAGTACTGTATGAAGTAATGTTTCACACATTTTTACACATGGTACTCCATTGAAACCGTTGATTTCTATCTTAAGTTATTTAAAAATTTTTAACTTTTACACTCCAGAACAGCAGAATGTGCATGCACTCAGCACAGGCCCACAATTTCTAGATCAATGCACTTCTGTTAGTTTACCATATAATACTAACATGTTTGTCCAGCAAATACACGACTTAAAAACTTTGGGATTACCAGTGATATTTATGACTGATTTAGGTTCAAATATGGTAAAACTAGGCAAAAAGGGTTATTAGAATATTCAATATTACAAGTTTTTGGGAAACAGCCAGAACATAATCTCTCAATGGACAGTTCTTTAAAAAAGTGCTGACCCATACATGCCAGTGTTTTACTAATACAAGTCATTTCATACAGTTCAGAGCTCTCACTGCTGATAAGCTGGTAGTAGTGTGAGTCAATCTGAGTTTTATTGAAGTTGCAATCAGGCATTGTCAAAACAACCTCTCCCACAGGTCCAAAATGCTACCACACATTTTACTACACTGTTATGGATGTAGCTGTGTTGTTGATAAGGCCTTGGTTACCACCAGGGGTGTGCCTGAGGTTTAAACCCAGCTGAGCTCCAGCAAGGGCAGGATGAGGGTGTGTGTTGGCTGGTTGGGGTTGTTAATACTCATATTTGAAAATTACAGGAAAGTAATGGGTCAAGAGCCATTAGACTCTTCAATAACACCATATGTCTGTGTATAACACAATTGCTTTCAGAAGTAAATGCCAGCACTGCAGCTCCTCAACATAAACACAAGGGATTTTGCATGCAAAATGGTAAGCGAAATATGCCTTTCACACTGAAAACAACTGGAAACAGTGCAGTCTGCTGTCAATACATTTCAGCTGCATGGAGACCATTATTATAAAATATTCTGTTGATAATGATGTTACAGAAAAAATTCAGACTCCAAGACTGGTGGTGGGTATGAGGTTCTTGCAGAGTTTGGATGAGCTGATCAACTTGGCTACCTTGTCAAAACACCAGCTTCACTTCTTTGTTAGTTCAAACTATTAGCACCATTAGCATACAACGACAAATACATTCGGATGCTGTTCGACATCAATTCATTTTGTAGTAAAATGCTGAAATTATAAGTCTAGATATGGCTGTGAGAATTAGGGGGTGTGGCACTGGTTCATCCAACGTTTATTCATATGAGAAGAGAATATGAACATTAGAAAAGATATGGGGCTGTTAGTTATATTCAGGTATTTGGTAGGTCATTTTCATTGTTGACCAGATAAGATACATTTCATCTGGTCATGATTAGCACAGATAAAAGTGTTGAGATAACGGTGCCAATGGCCTTCAAAGCGCCTGAGCAGAATTTTGCGTCCAACTTCCGTGCACATGTGCCACTAATGCAAACTGTGAGGATGATATCTTGTATAGAAGAGATAACTCTATCATGCGGATGATGGATTGATTGAGGACAGATGTGCAAAGATCTGAACTGTAAACAAGATCCACTCTTTGAAAACTTTCATTTTATTCCTTAAACCAGAGAGTGAAACAAAGATGTCCATCGTATCAAAGACTATAATCTCAGTTTTCGATAAAAAAAAAAAGTTCAATTGTAATCAAGTTCCCAAATCTGAATTTGCCTTGAAGTTGTGCAGGTACATCCAGGGAATAAGTAACTCAGACACTTCAAATATAAATGTTTATGACAGAAAATCAGCGATGCTGTTAATTACTGGACCACAGCGCTAGATAATTCAAGGCAACCGTTACATCACTGCTGACACTGAGCAGATGCTCAAAGTGTCAGTCTGCGTAGAATCAGAGGGGATTCTCTGTGGGCGCGGACTTCTACTCTTTCAACACAAGCAGCTTGATGGACATGGGAACACGGAAGAATTTAAGGACGAAAGTAGGGTTAGCAAAACTTTATTTCATGGAAAGTCTGGACCACACATTGTTCCTCGATTTATCTTGGTTGTATTAGTGTTCACATTCCTTTAAACACACAACATCCAAAAGTCCAGACACGAATTCCACAGCTTTAGGGCTTTGCTGACAAAGGTGTTTATTTGTGCATGTATAAGTCTATAGAATATAAATGGAAATAGAATGTGATGCTATAAAGGAGCCTAAAATCACCTTGATCCATGAAGGGGTATCTCCCAAACATTTCCATGCCTCCATTTCCATCCAGTAGCTTTGAGATGTATTGGAGTGTAGTTTTTGATCCAGATCTAATCAACCAATGCCAGTAACTGACTTCACTCATGCTCACATGATTGAATTCAGTCAAATTCTCACAGCTATGGAGATTTCTCAGAAGAGTAGATACTATATAGGGGTAAACTCCCAATTAATACCCTTCAGAAAAAATACAGGATGAACAGGTGTCTGCTCAATTTTGACAGCATAGCATACTAATCACACAACTGGACACTGAATTCTATATTTTTACAAGGCCCACCGTGGGGGTCAAGGACAGGAATGACCTGAATTTATCCACTGTGATCCACCCCCTTTTTATGGCTGTCTCTTGTTGCTGTTTATAGCTCAATCAGTATCTGTGCTGTCCTTGCATGGGTGTGCCATTCTTATTATCTTATTTTTCCTGTAGAGACCTGTGAGGTCAGATTTGCTCACGGTTTGCTCTGAGGCATTGGCTAGATTTCAGTTTCTCATTTTTCCTTTAGTTACTAATGTATCACCATGATTAAACAGGGCATGAGTTACTGGGTCTGAGTTATGTCTTTAAACGGCTGAAATGTCCAACATAGAGGAAAATTTACTATGTGTGACTACACTGCCATTATTGTGCATATTACAGAATGGGATTAATGAGAATAATAATCCTATACACTTCCTCTGGAAGAATATATTAAATCAGCTAATATTCAAACAACTCCAACAGCACACAATGATTTGTGCTCATTCTGAACCATCTTAAAGCTAAAGGGTCCCACAGAGTTCTTGATATAGAGGGATTGATCTTGAAAAAATATCTTTGATTGATGCAGAACATTTACATTTTTACAACCACGCTGGAAAATAAGCTTCAACTATCCAGTAGAAAGTTCTTTAGAGAAATCAGTATGGTGCTTCTCAAGCATCACTCCAAATGACCTGTTTTTGGGCATCCATGTGTTTTGAAAGAAGGTCTGAGAACTTTTGTGGGTCTCAAAATCTTACAAGCATTTTCAGAGGAATCCTCAGTAGCTCCTCTGAGGCCAGTAGCCAATCGGCTTCCAAAACATAACGTACTGTCTGGTTTAACACAGGTTTTAATCAAAAGGTTAATTCAGTACTGCTAAAATTCCCACAGGGCCCTGTAAAGAGGTGCTGTCCAGTACCTCAACACTGACACAGTGAAGCTAGGAGCCTGGCTGCTCTCTTTCATTTTACACCAGAGCCAAGAGAGGATGACTGTGTTTCCTTTGGCAGATGTTAGCATCTAGTGCTGCATGAGTAAGCCTAGCTATGGGCTCCCAACAGATCTAATTACTTCTTGTTTTACATCCCTCAAAAATGTATAATAATAATAAGTACCAATGCCTTTCATTGGGGTCAGTTGGGTCAGTTTTCATCAGCTTAGCTAATGGTGTCCATTGTTCCAAAGTAGAGGGATACCTGCTAAACTGTTAAGGCGTTACTTGTTGTACACATTATGCCACCAAATGGGAGATTAGGCCTATCAAAACAAATCTAAACCTTTAAAATGTATTGGTATGCAAATAACTAAGCTAACAGTTGAGTTTTCTGCTTTGGTACAAGACCTTTGAAGCTTTTGTTTCTACAAAGCTTTTGTCATCAATATATGAGGGCTAGCTTGTCACTGCGTGACGACTTGAATGGAAGTCATTACATGCAAAGAGAACTCAATGCATTAGGCTTGTGATTTAAGTACGCAGGATGTCAAGCAGAAAAAAGCCTTCAGGAGCCAAACTCAGACTCAATAAACCTACTGACGAACCCAGTAAAACTGAGCATGGAGCCAAAGTCAGGCTGGAGCTGTTAGCTGCTAATTGCTACACTCCTTTTTTTTTCATTCATTCATGGTATCAAACGCAGCCGTTGGACTATGCAGAGGTTAAACTAATTAAAACAGCACTGGCACACTTTTCATTCCACCATTCCCAGGGTGTGTGCGTGTGTGTGTTTGATTTTTCTCCCTCGTCTCAGCTTAGTGCCAGGAACAGCTGGCAAGAGATAGACTTTCTGTATTTTCCCACTATAGTCGGGACCGGTGTCCCCACTTGGATGGATTCAAAGGGCAGGATTCATGTAATTTTCCCCATCTCTTTGGCACCAGATCCACCCAAAAGCCCCTTTGGGCTAAAAGTAAGCAACATTCCCAGACATCATGGAAGTGTCTGGAATCACCTGGTGTCCGTGTTCCCTTAAACAGCACCAGGATCTCCACCAGACTCTCAAGGCCCTGCAGTCTTTACTGAAATAAACAGTTTCTCTTTTAATGTCCTCCATGTTTGTCTCAGGAAGAAAAAAATCATGGTCCAGATTTAATGTGATCCAGATTTAAGGCTAATCTGTTCTGAATAAATCAATTTGATCTGATAACACTATGAATAGTCTTTAAGACTATTACTTTTGTTGTAACATATAAGCAGACCAAGAAATCTTAAGAGAGGTACAGACCATTTTGTCAGGCATCTGGCAGCATGAGGTACTGACACCTAATTTGCTAAAGCAAACCTTTTAATATTGGTTAGGTTCAGAATAAGTACAGTCATTTGGAAGAATAGAGACTTACAAGTTACTGATGTTACACATGTGGGGCAATTTAGTGTTAGTCTTGCCAAAGGACTCTAATTGGTATAGTGTGATATGCTTTCACCCCTGGGGAGAACCAAAACCCCCCATGATGTCATAGTGGATAACACACCTAATTCCAAAAGCCAGTTGTATAAAATACACACCTGTAGATGTGTTTTCTTTGTCCACCAAAGGTGGACAGTATTCACATTTCTAATAAAGTATCTACAGTAACTGTCCATCATTTCTGTGAGTGTAAATCTGAGACCTACTCTACTGGTGGACACTTGGGGCTAATAACTTAAAGCCTGTTAAAATAAATTCTTTCAGATGACAAGATTTATTTGCCACATGTGGATCAAGTGATGAATATGACTTCTATATGCATTCATTTTCATCTCTGCTGACTCCTAGCCACCCTATATGCCGCTACACTAGAGGCCCACAGTCTCTCTTCTGTGGCTTCTCTGTACTTCCACAGACTGACAGTCTCTCTATTTGAAATATGTTTTAAATAATTCCACAATATATTCAGAACGGGTGGATGATTTTCTTCCTGCGACTTGGGTCCAAGCTCAACACACCCATAAAATCACAGCAAAGGAAAAGGGCAGCATGTAAAGCGAGATGCAGGGCTGTGAGGGGAAACTTGGTAAACATGACACAAACATTGGGAAATACAACCAAAATAGAGAGGAGAGGAGAAAGAAAGTCGGGTAGAGAGAGAGAGAGAGAGAGAGAGAGAGAGAGAGAGAGAGAGAAAGAGGGAGTAGAGGGTCTGGCAAACAGTGTTGACCATATTTTAACACAAATGACTTTTCT
>JBBKCR010000036.1:8696381-8709425 GCA_037577295.1 Ladigesia roloffi | reverse complement strand
ATAGATATAGATATATATAAACCCCATACCTGGCATCCTTAATATTCTTTACAGGGTTATTTTTGCATTTTTTACAGATACAAACCAACACACGCGAGCTGTGTTACCAGTTAGAGCAACAGGTCTGGAAATGATGATTCACAGTGATCACAGTGGGCAGTTGGCGATGGATAAACACATGCAGTTGCATCAAATACACCAACGTACTAACCTAATAGGCTACAAATGTGTCAGTCTCACAGTTGTTAAACCCCAAAATCAGTTTGAGAAGTAGCCACAGCTGACCCATTGACATAGGTGTGAAGCTCCATTTGCTAAGAGATAATAGAGGTAGTGTGACATGGGTTCCAAGGAGCACTGATTTGTTTGGAGCACGGAAGCACTTTGATGACAGGCAAATTCCAGTGATTTATCCCTGTGGACCCTGTGGAAAACAAACATGCGACTGCACCTGCTATTTCAAGATGTTCCCCAGCAGAGGCTTGAGGTCAGCACACAAATCAAACCTGCTGATAATTCTGAGGCTCCTAAAAGTCTGCAAAGTGTTCCTAAAATAAACAGAAATGTTAAAAGTGAAATCCTACAGCATACTACATATTACACTAAACTGCAATTACACTGCAATTTGCATCTAAGCTTTGGTAAGCATATCCCCTTCCTAAAAAGCAGAGTCTTCATATGCATTTCCAGCGAACACACAATATCTTTCCTTAAGTCCACTCCATTGTAAATTCAGCCCTAGCTTACGTATGAGGTGAGTCTTTGACTTACGGGGTATTCTGGAACCTGCCTAGCAACGGCTAACTCCTCAAACACATGACGCCAAAGGTAAGGCCTGATGGCCCAAGCAAGGGCAGAGGAATCCCGAGTGATAAAAGAGCCATAAAAAAAAAAGAGATAAGATGCACTTGTGGCAGTAAAAGTGAAGGCTACAGCATAATGAACCTCCCCACCCTTTCCAGACACACATTAGTAAAGGGGAACATATCTGCCGCCTACTCACTGTCTGCGTAGTTCTTGCGTCGTGTGCCATCAACCTTGCCCGTCTTGTCGATGCAGAGGAAGAACTTGTTAGCCGAGTAAAGGCGCCGCAGCCGGACGTCGCCCTCTAGGTGATTGTAGCTGCGCGTGTGCCGTTCAAGAGTCCATGAACAGTTGGTGCTGCGTGCCAGCAAGCGGAGCGGGTCATGCCCCAGTCCAGTCGGGCAACCTCCCAGAGCCGTGCCAGCCAGAAAGAGCAGGGAGAGGCAAGCCAGGCGGAAGGACAGGGCGCAAGGTTGAAGGGGCAGCCCAAGATGGGCCAAGCCAATGGAGGTGAAGTGGGCCGACGTCCATTTGCACATGGTGGGTCAGACTCCCGAGATGCGCCCTGTGTAAGCTTTCGGCATGATTTTGCACCCCGTTCGCTGACCCACTACACACAGTCCCTGCGAACAGTAGCTGCTTTCAGCGGGAACCATTCAGAAAGTGCAGAAAGAACCTCGCAAAAGCTTTCAACTCTAACTGATGTTAGACGCCGCAAGTCAGTTGGGACCAAGAACCAGGTTGTCCTTTTCCTTTGCTGCGGCTACCCTTCCTCTTCACAGAATTTATGTGGCACTTTGTAATCCCATCTCCAAAGGTTCCAGCTCTTCTCAGGTTTCTCTGGAGCTCTCAGGTTGCTTGACTAAACTTCACTCAGCTGTGGAAGAAGTGTCCTGTCTGATGGCTGCACCTTGCAGTGGCTCCCTCTCGTCCCAGCCAGGGGCAGAGCAAGGTGAAACGTGAGGCTGCCTGACCCGTGCCTGCGAATGAGCTGAGTGAATTGTGTGTGTGAGTGTGTGTGAGAGTCTGTGTGTGTGTGTGTGTGTGTGTCTCAGAGCGAAAGGGAGTGAGAGTGGGGAAAGAAAGAGAGAGAGAGAGAGAAAGAAAAGGGGGAGAGAGGTCGAGGGAAGGAGAGAACCAGCCGTGCGAGCCCGCCTGTGGGACTGAACGAGGCAGTAAAGTTGCAAAAGGGTGTCCACTCTTTCTCCCAGACTGTGATATGGTGTCTGCTTGCTCTTTGGTGGAGTGGCTCACTCTTACCCTGCATTTTATTCTGGGCAGGGCTTGTATCTGGGAGACTAATGTTGATGGGTGGGGCCAGGATTATTCATAATTATGAATGAGCCTCTCAATATTGTCTCACCTTTTCCCTGAGCCACAACTCTCCATAGGGAACTCAGCATCTAGTATCAGTGCAAGAGAAAGCAGTGTACACAACTGTTTTATGCTCTTGGCAGCATACCCATTCTCCCTTAATGAGACTTTAATCTGCTATATCTTCAGAGATGAAGAAAGGCAGTGAAGAATATGACTGATGACTAAGCATGGATCTCCCATTTGGTTTCATACCATATAAGATATGAATGACAGATGCAGTGGTGACTTTATACAAGTATAACATGATTGTCTGTCTCTATGGAGACTCCATATACATACTGAAACCCATTATCAGGTTTACAAAGATGTGTGTATAAAGTAAATGTAATGTGTGTATATATAAAAAACAGACCAATCAAATATTCCCTGCTCAACATGTTATCTGCCCTGGCTCCTGCACGATACACATAAAGCAGCTCTCTATAGCACATTTGTCTAAGTCTGCCTACACTCTTTGGGAGTGCACACAGCTCTTTAAAAGGCTCCTGGTTTCAATGATGTGTGCAGCCCGGAGGCAGAGGGGGGTCGTTGGGTGGAAAAGGTCTTAAGAAGTGTGTTTCACTAAGAGAGGGGGCACAGTCAGTTCACACTCTCTAGCTAGTTAACAATCATCTCCCAGAAGTGTTGGTGTTCACGCTTGCCTCATAAAAACTTGTGGAGACAGCGGTCTGGAGTCACTCAACTCAATCCCCCTACCCCACCCCCCGTCGTTCCTGTCTACCTGTGCGTGCTGGACTTTGGGTTTCCTAGGGCTGAGCATCAAAGTTTCTCTTCAGCCTCCTCCACTATATATCAGCTTGGGGCTTCATTATACAAAATCACAGCCTTTCACCCCCATTTAAACCTCACCAAAGCCTCATCTCAGCTTATCGCACCCACCAAAGCCTTGACTCCTCACAAAAATGAACAGAACAGAAAAATGCCCACAGCCATGCTGGAGGCCAGCTGCTTTCTGCACAGTCCACAAAAGGACATCGATGTAGTAACAGTTGTGGTTTTATTAGGCTAAAACTGAAATAGCTGAAATAGTTCTCAGGACAGCTGAGTGATTACAGACTCCCTGTGTAATTGTTCCAGGATGTCAACGTCTTCCAACCAAGCACTGTAATGGAAATTGTCATCGGTGTCCTTAAAACTTGAAGATGCCTTTCAGGAAATTTCTGTTTAGTGCACAAAGGCTAGAAAGTGCTTGGAAGTAACAAGAAATCCTGCTTAGCCATCCCAGAAAAAAATATTCTCCCACTAGATTTTGAGCATAGAATTATTGTTTGTTTTTTTTTCAGACTCCTCATGCATGTGTTAGAAAGAAACCCTTTCATGCAAGCAATCTTGTACCCCTCTGGCATATTCGACCACCCCGGAAGTCCTTGTGCTGCTTCCTTTGGAAATTGGTGTTAATTAAAATCATTCAGGGCACTGTAAGATGTTTCACTTTAAAGTCTGTGCCTGCCCTTGGGGTCAGGAACGAAGTCCGGTCCTCCATCTGAATGTCAGAGGCGCTGGTCAGTATGATGTGCACCCAAGAACTGCTCAGAAAGCTACTGTATGGAAAGAGTGACCTTAGGCTTCTTTACAATAATACTTTCTTCATGTTTAAGTGGTCAGGAAGTTCTGTCTTCTTTTTAAAGGGTTGGATAAACTACTGCTCTGGGTGTATGGCTCAAAACCAAACAATCCAGATGAACTGTGTAGCATTTAAAGATCCACATTTGGCTCTGAACGCTAAACCAAACGCGTTAAAGAGGCCTCAGACAGCCTATTGGTGGCCACCTCGGCACAGATCCCCACACTGCCCGTGATGTCTGGATGCCCTTCAAGCTTAGAAAAGCTCCACAGCCGGGAAGGATGTTCACAAGCGAAAGGAACCTAATCTTTCCCAGCAGGGCTTCAAGCGGCTCTGGAAGTGTATGAATGGAGATAATATCTCAGTAATGAGGCCTGTTTTGTACCATCGAAGTCCTCAAAAAGAGCCTGAAACCCGACCTCCCTCCTAGTACTGACAATATCCCCCCTAATAGCTTCCATTATTAATTGTTTTCTCTCTCCTGCTAACTCACTGTCTCAGTCCCAGTGCCCTGGTGTCTCTTTCTTTCACTCTGTCACTCCCTTTCATGTCTTTTGCTGGCTTGGCTTGATTTATCTTTCTTTAATCAGTTTATTTTTTACTGCTCATCAGCATAATGTGTTCCTGCACAGTGCACTGACCTGTGTCAGGCCCCTGTGATGACCAGCTCCTTTTCATTACAGTATTCCTTTAATAAAAGAGTGCCGCAGACAGTTTTGTTTCCGGCCACTGAAATTATGCAACATGCCTTCATTTCCATCGCCGACTTCCCGTCTGTTTCCTCCGATGCAGGTGGCCCAGACAGGTTGCGTGGCACACTGCAGAACCGACTGAATAAACATCCGTTTCTAATTCAGGACCTGACCGCCAACTGTGCCTCCAACTAGGGCAAGGGCATTTGCATTTCCTCCTCCGTGGACCATTGTCCATTGTGTTTCGTATCAGTGATAAGTGGGCGATCTGTCTGATCAGCAGCCCAGTTCTCAGAGTCTTCATCCTCGCAAGATGGAGAATGGAGATTTCAGAGTGATACGGCAGGCTGATATGTTGTGGAGGGGGGTTTTGAGGAAAATTGGTGCATCAGATAGGTGCGGTCTATCACACAATCACGAGATCTTTCCACTGATTCCAGGCCGCATGCCTCTCAGATGTGGTCTGTGTTGTGGTGCCTGTTTTGTGCGGAGTGTGTGGAGGTCTCGTTTGGAGGTGTGTGTTGGCATGTTTCATGGCCAGAGAAGGGGAAACTTCCTCAACAGTATTAGAATAAACCACAATGGCTCACTGCACATGGCAGGTGTACAATTAAAACGCTGCTTGGAACAAATTGTGCTTGTCGTTCATGTCTCAGATCCAGAACGAGTTTAAATAAAGCAATCCTCTTTCCTGTGTAAGATTTAGCAATACTGCCTCTTCACAAGAGCTTGCTTCAAAAAGCATAGAACTGAATCTTGTTAGACACCATGGCTTTGATGAATAGAAGAACATTTTACGTCTATAATAAGCTTTATATGAACAGTTCAATTTCATACAGTTCATTTAGTTCAATATTGTATTTATGTATGTATATATATATATAAATATAAAAATAAATAGGAGTAAATCTATATATAATGTGTGTGCGTGTAGAGCTATTTTGATGACTATGATAGTCATGGTTTAAACACAGTAAGTAATATTATATAGATTAAATACATATACATTTTTATCTTATACATGTTTAGGTGTTATTCATCAAAACCATGGTTTATTCATTAAAAACAAGATTCAGCGCATGCTTTCGAATGTACCCGGAGGGACTTCAAGCGCTTGTGAAGAGCCAATACAGTGTGCGTATGCCAAGCTCCTTTTTCCATTAACCTTTCCTGAGGGTCACAGATGCCAAAAGCATTTTCTGACACTGGCTTTGCACAAAGCCCCGTCTGTCCGGCTGAACGTTTTAAAGGCAGTGTCCATCTGCAAAACAAATAAATAACTCCCCACATAGGTGTGCAATGCAGGTCCTGTGATCAAAGTCCATGAGAATGGTGGCCTTGCTGTGGCAGAGCCATTATCATGGGCTTGAATGGCTGTCTTCTCCCCTTTTGTCGACAGTCACTCACCCGGCAATGACTGTCACACCAGTGTTAAGAGGCAGCCGCCGACAAGGGCCAGGAAACATCAAAAAGGCCAGGCAGAAAAGGGGGGCAAAGCTTGTGAACCATGGCAGCAAACACTCTCTGATCCCCACCTACGATCTTAGCCACACACATGCACACACAGCTTGCAGCGAAGACCACCATTGTCTGTTGAAACTGACATGGGCTGAGGTGTGTTTCTAACAGTGACCTGCACTAACAATCATCTGGTAAGACTGTGGTTCACACTAAGAGCTGTTTAATGCTGCTAAATCGCGTAACGCTCTTTCAAAAACACAATTTGGAAGCAATAGGAAAGCTATGGGAAATACTTTATATCAAAACCCCACACCTCGAAAGCGGAATTTGACCAATTTTTTATATTCTTTCAGAAAAGTCTTTCAGAGAAAAAGAGTTTAGAAAAATGTATTGCCTTTCCTAGAGGTGACAGAAATATTTAAATGCCTCCAAAATTGTTCTTAATATGTTGCCTGGGGCAATTGTTTTTGTGTATATGGTCTAAAATTAAAGGTATAAAATACATTCATGGTGGAGAGATACATGCAAGGTTTCTTGAAGCAAATGAGACCCCAAACATAACCTTTTTTTTTTTTTCATTATTACCATTAGACATAAAACCCTGCTATATTTTCACTGTAGAGCCTCACCATCCGTGGTTCCCATCACCACCATTGTAAAGAAACCTGAGCTGGAAGTTTCTCCACAATGCACCAATTCACATCAAACCACCCTCGGTGACTTTCATTACAACTGAAATATGCACTTTTTGACAAGTTTCTTTTTGAGAAGGGAAACACGTTGAGAACTTCCCTTTAGAGGAACTAAGGCAGTGCAAAACCCATTTCGTTTCTTTTTTGTAATTATTAGACAAACAGAACTTTGCATTTCATGGTAAATGGAGTAGGCATGGCAGTGTAAGCAATGTTACATTTTTACATGGACCACCTTTAAGTGGGATGACTGTAGGCTGCAAATCACTTCCAGAAATGCTTCGGCAACCCCCGGCTGTGAAGACAAGGCCTGTTATCTAAGTTCACCTACTCAAAGCAGGCATAATGGTTGCTCCAGCTGTCTCGTAAATGTTGATCCACACATTTAAAAAGACTTCTACTCAAATGGCAACCCGGCCCCATGGATGACCGGGCTGATAGAGTGGCTTAACCACTACATTATTTGATTGGGGGAGTAACAAGAAATCCACAAGAAGTCCCAGTGCTGCAATAATGTGGCTGTCTGTCAATCAAGAAAACACAAAAAATAAAAAATACATGAAATGCCACACTCCTCTGCATACCAGCTCGGGTCTTTTAAGTAGATTGTGCCACAACTGGGTACAGTCATTTTTATTCAGCAATATATTACTGAAAATACTACAGTTACCTCACTTACTCAACTGCAGTGGAACCTCTTAGAACGTCCATCTATCAGCACAGAAACTGTTTGTTAGGTGAAGTCAAGTCAAATTTATTTATATAGCACTTTTTACAACTGACGTTGTCGCAGCTTTACAGAATCCAGATCCCAGCCCCTGAGTGAGCCAAAGACGACACAGGCAACAGAGCCAAATCCTTAAAGCTGGAGCGGGATACCTCAAGGGGAACCAAGACTCAGATGGGGCTCCACTGGTCAACTATGGGTACTGAGAGAGAATAAAATGATCACACTATGGAGAAAAAGAGGCCTTATTGTGGTATTGATTAGATGGCCAGCATGTCTGAACAATGGAGGTCAACTGGTCTGGAGGAGACCATCAGGTGGTCAATGAGACTATCAGGTAAGTCAGAAACCCATATGATTTGGTGGTAGGATCTGTTGGTAATACACTCACAAAATTATTCAATTGTATTCAATTCATCATGCAGGCTCCACAACAATGTTCAAATATTAACAAAATCTCAATGATAAAAAATGACAATTACATCCAGATGTTGAGACAGCAGATACATGCACAGTATGAACATGGTGGCCTGTGCTATTGATAAGTTGGTGTTCAACCCTCGCAATTGCATAAGATATTATAATTAACTGGCTGTTAATTATCCAGATTACATTGTCACATTTCCATATTGTCATATTATTTGCATAGGAATATCAGAGTGTTTTGATGATCTGCTTTCTGAGATCTTTGTGGTCTATCATACTACATCCTGAACATAAGAAATCACCAAACCACTCAAGTCAAGTCAGGATGTCAAGTCAAGTCGGTTTAGCGTCATTTCATCTTCATACCAAGTACAAAAAGACCCGAAAAGATTATCCAGGACCATAGAGCAACATAAGGACAGAACACAACACAGCAAGACCACAAGTGTAGACAGGAAAAAAGAGAGTGCAAGAAAATCACAAGAGCCGGACAAACAACTGGAGGAGACCATATTTATTGCAGTTGACAACAGCTCCGATAAACACTGTATGAATACAGAACTATTCAATTCAATTCAGTTCAGTATAATTTATATAGCACTTTCTACAACCAGGTTGTTACTATGACAGAGATTTAAATGTTCTACAATGCAGAAGAAAGGTAGATTAATGGTATTATATAACAAAACAGAATAAAATGAAATCCAAAATATATTAGTAACTCAATATGAACTACAAAAGTGGAAGTAAAACCCCCCAAACAAAAAAAAACCCAAACAAACAAAAAAACTATTACACGCAAGAAATCAAGCCACAAATGTAACTAGATACTACTCACCGTCATCAACAGTTTGTTTTTACCAAAGAAAAATGAGAAAATGGGAAAGAGAAAATCTTCAGAAAATCAGTTATAGTGTAAATCAATAGTATATTACGAAAGACTGACATCTACAGGCAGTTTGTGGAACTGTCTGGTTTCTCTGTCATAAATACTTACAGAGCATAAATGACAACCAATCTCCAAAGGAATTAAAAGAACAAACTATTACAAGCCAGATTTCCTGCAACACCATAATGTGTCCTAAAACTTACATAATATATGACTAATATCTAATGACTTTGCACTATGTTACTCACTAAATGGGCTGTGTCCCAATCTGGTACGACGCAGTTTTGGTCGCGTTATGCACAAAAGTATTTGGACATTACTGGTTTTCGGGGTTAAGTCTGACCAGGCGTCCCAATACTTTTGTTCAGATTAGTGTATCTGAGATCCTTTAGCAGAGTCTGGACTTACAGTATAGTCGACTATCGGCTAAGCGAGCCTGGAGTGTAATGGCTGCCCCCTGAGAGAGATAATGCGGGTTTTGTAATCTGCCCAGAATGTCTCTTTTAAGATTATGTGCCTTTCCCAAAACTCTGACTGGGAGACTTGTTGTCGAAAGAGGTGCTCGGCACCTGCTGAACGTGGACCGTTGTGGCTTCTGCCTGAGGATCAGGAGTAACTGTGACAGAGCAATCCGAGGTAACGCTCCTCAGAGCCCTTGTTTACAGAACAGCGTGTCTGCCCTTCACTTAGAGCAGCGACGAGCTCTTCTCCACAGCTTTCAGACACATTCCGCACAAGTTGTCCCCGGATGACACTGCTGAGGGGACGCGAGTGGTCTAGTTTTTAGGGAGTTGCTCCTGGGATCAGAAAGTCGTGGATTTGTATCCCAGGACTGCCAGTGGCACCACGGATGTACCCTTGAGCAACGTGCCGTCCCCATACACTGCTCCCCAGGCGCTGCGTCGTTGGCAATCCAGAACTTCACTTGGTGAATTTGTTAAATGCAGAGAAAGACTTTCGCACTTGCCACGCTGTGGTGTGTTCACATGTGGCTAAAAGATTTACCTTACATTAGCCATTATGCTCTTCCACCTGTCAGTCTCTGCTGTTGACATCTCTGCCTGCTTTATGGCTCAAATTTTCGGCCAGAGATTCATTTTTTATTTCGTTTTCTTTTATTGGCTGTCTGCGTTGTTCCTAAAGCACCCAACCTGTTGGTGGGACTTCGCTAATAATAATAGTAGTAATAACAATAATAATATTAATAATAAATTATATAACAATTTGATTTATGTAGTACCATTCCCAAACTCAAGGTCGCTGTTTTCCAAAATAGTTGTGATATACTCTATGTGAACAAAAGTTTTGGGACAATTACACCAGCAGGGAATTGATCGTCATTGCCTTCCAATACGGACACTTTTGAAAGGCTTAACTCATGATTTTGGAGTTTCTGTGGGAATGTATGTCCATTCATTCTGTTTAGTATTTATGAGGTCAGACACTGATGTTAGTCCAGAAGGCCTGTCTCAAAATTTCTGTTCCATTTCGTTCCAACGGTGTTGGATTCGGTTGCAGTCAGGGCTCTGTGGGGGTTAGCCAAGTTATTCCACCCCGAACTCACACAACCATGTCTTTATAAAGCTTACTTTGTGTTCTGGGGCTCAGACATTCTGGAATAGAAAAGGTTCTTCCCCAAACTGTGTCCACAAATTTGGAAGCATGGACCAAAGTGTCTTTGTCTGCTGAAGCGTTAAAATGGTCCTTTACTGGAAGTAAGGGGCCTAGACCAAACCCTGAAAAACTTGATGTCCCATTACTTTTTTTCCTATTGTGTTCTTCAGTGGATAAGTGGTCACACGTCCTGACCTTCAAGCACATTTTAGAAAGGACAGTCTGCCCATTTCAGCCCTGATAACTTGTTTCATATTTTAAATCTAAGTTTAAAATTGTAGTTAACACAGGTTTGTCCCTAAAAATGAATGAATGTTTCTTCTTAACCTTTTAATGTCTCAGTGATGTTATGTAAAGCCTGAAACCATTTTTATCCCATAACTATTTTACTACACTGAAAGTATAATTTATCTGGATTACATTGAAGCCTCATGCAGTGCAATGAAATAACTAACGGAGCCATAAATATGCACATCAACCAGCTTTATCCTTCTTCATCTTTTTCCTGATTTACATTTCTATTACTTACACTTTTCTCAGACAACCCATGGATGTCAATCAGAAGACACTACTCTGCCATCCCAAAGAAAGATGACGGAAACAAGCGGTTTTGGGAACAGTCTCAGTTATTAGATGGTATTATTTTTATTTGATGATCTGATGTTCAGATTATTATTAGTTATACATGTTTTAATTTTGCATATACATCTGTTAATGGAATCCACTTGTGCATCTTGGTCTCATTCTGGAGTCTGTATAAATATATAACTGGCTCCCTACTGGTCACATGTGGTTATTGCATACAGTTGTGTGCAAAAGTTTTGACATGCATGGTCAAATAATGTTAGCTTGTGAACAAGTACACATCCTGTGCCGAGAACACACTTTCAAACATTTTATTTTGCCATTACTGGTTATTTGCATTTTAATGTGCTATTACAAATTTGTGGGATAAGAGTAAAAAATATGTTCTAGTGTTAGCATAAAATGCTAATTTGTTTGCTCCCAGTGGAGGATGTGTTGACTTAGGACATAGAAAATGATGAAGTAATAGCAGTTTGATGGTAGTCAAACTTGTGTATGTGATTGTTAATGATGTCATATGATAAAATTATTTTTTTTTAAAAGAATGGGCCTGAATGTTCATGAGAAGGTCCTGGGTTTGATTCCCACCTTTATTTGAGGAGTTTGCTTGTTCTCCAATGTTTCTGTAATCCAAAGGCATGCACATCAGATGAATTGGAGATGATAAATTGCCTCCCAGGTGTGAACGTGTGTTTTGCTTAATTTTTTGTTATATAATTCACACATTGCACTGCGCTGTTTCAGTAGTTGCAGGCCTGTTTATTTACTGTCTTTAAAACAATGCAGAAAGTCAGTGTTGTTGAAGTACTGATGACTAATGCTGGAAAAACCATATTGATGTGTTGCCCGGCTTTAATTGAATTAATTATTAGTTATAACAATTTTACATTGTAATGTGTTCTACACCTTGAATGCAGCACTACTGTTTCTTTGGAATAACACGTTTTTTGCTTTATAGTTCTTGAGGCCCGAATACAGCAGTTACAGTCTGATGTCCTTTTGGATGTGAAACGTTCAAAAGTGGAATTTCTCAAAATGCCCAACCCTGGGAAGAGTCAGAATCTGCTACCAGGGGAGAAGCTGGAACTATCCAAAACTGGACAGTCGGGTAAAAAAGGAACTGCTCCGGGCAATCCATCCTCCAAAACGCACCCAAGCCGCTGGATAGAGAAACTTATTCGTGAGAAGAGTAAAAGGACTAAAAAACATCCGTTTCTTCAGAAACTTGCCGAAGAAGTACCAAAAAGCAACAAAAAGCAGAATATGGCGAAAAGCAGCAATAAGATGCTTCCGGGCACGTCTATGAAAATCATTAAAATGACCAAAAGGAGCAAACCAGCAGGCACACAAGAGCTCGCAAACCCCGCAGCCTCTCTCGTGTCCTTGTCTAATCCGAACGTCTCTGAGAGTCTCCAAAGTTCCACCTCTCCAAGTCCTGAAGAAATTTCCAGAGTTGCAGAGCTGGCTCAGATTGAAGAACTTGAACAGATCATCCAGCAGTGCAGCCCGGCGGGGTCAGAGAAGCTTGCAGAAGAAGAGTTCAGTCGCAGCGCTGATCCCCAGCAGAATGTGTGTTGCTATCTGGAAGCCTGCGTGTCCATGGGGGATGTAGAGCGAGCCCAGCGGTTACTGCATTTCCTCCACGGCAGCCTCAGCAAGCGCAAGGTGCTCACCATTTCCTTCTACAACATCATGATGAGGATGTGGGCCAAGAGGGTGAGTCCATGTCTTGCTGCAGTGCTTTTGGGAGTAGTGAGCATGGCAGGAAAATCCAAAAAATCATGTTAAAGACAAGATGATAGACACACAAACTCTTTGTGTTTTTGTGTGATTCAACATCTAACTGACTAATCCAGCCCAACGTAGCTCACTTTCATATTGTTGCCGCTGTCTAGGTACACAGACACCCTGTCAGGCTGCCGTTCAGTAGTTATTATGCATCCATGCATCCATGCATCCATATATCCATGCATCCATATATCCATGCATCCATCTATGCATGCATCCATCCATCCATGCATCCATCCATGCATCCATCCATGCATCCATCCATCCATGCATCCATCCATCCATGCATCCATCCATCCGTCCATGCATCCCTCCATCCGTCCATGCATCCCTCCATCCGTCCATCCGTCCATCCGTCCATCCGTCCATCCATCCATCCATCCATCCATCCATCCATCCATCCATCCCTCCATCCCTCCATCCAT
>JBBKCR010000036.1:8565632-8592931 GCA_037577295.1 Ladigesia roloffi | reverse complement strand
TGACCCCCAGCTTGGTCTGCTTGGCCTCCATGGCCTCAAGATCTGGGCCCATGTTGAACAGACATCTCAGTTAGGTAGTGCTGAAGAGAATCAGTCTATCTTTAACATGATCAAGAGAACTGCAAAATCTGACGAGAATCTTCACAGCCGAGGAGCATCTGTTCCCATCAGTATGGTAAAAGCATATTAAAGAGAAATCGAATCCCGGATCAGTACCGCTGCTTTCATGAAGAGAGACCCTGATATTTAGCAAGCCCTCGAGATGTTCCGTATTAATAATATTATAATTACTGAAGGAATATTCCCTCTTTCCACCTTCAGCACCAGCCCACCGGTTTATGAGTGTTTCAATCGACGGGTTTTCTGTTCATTTTCAAAATAAAGAAAACCTGTATCTGCTATTCACTGACATCAAATGCTACTCAAATACTCTAGTAGATGTTTTTATGTTCGTATTTAAGTCTATACAAATATTCTGAGGCTTTATTTATTGTAAAATGATAAATTAACTGAACACATACGACTAAACAAATAAATAGTAGAGGGTTAGTTTTGGCATCAACATCACCAAAAACATCTCGAGAAGAACCGTTGAAGCTAAAACTGCAAAAGAATAAGGACCACATGTTTTGGGAGTACTTTAAATTATTGAACGACTTGACAATTCACTGTCCAAAATGTACAATAAAATGCTGATATGAAGAGAAGTGAAATCATTTCAAAATATGAAAATACTCTTGTGAGTATGACATAAAATCGACACTCAAATCAAACCTGTTTGTTTAAGTTCTGCCACTGGATGAGAAGGGTAACACTGATTGCTGCCAGCACTTACTAAAATCCTGAGAGGAGTCATTAAATTA
Source organism: Ladigesia roloffi (assembly GCA_037577295.1). NCBI lineage: Eukaryota > Metazoa > Chordata > Actinopteri > Characiformes > Alestidae > Ladigesia > Ladigesia roloffi. Next base: position 8,592,068 of record JBBKCR010000036.1, on the reverse strand, counting down.
TTATAATTTGTTGCACTCAGTGTCTACATGGCCTATAAAAGCTGTGTTTAAACAAAGGGCTACAATCATAGCATCTATAGCAACATACTGAACACAAGATGCTTGGGCTCTTACCACCTATTAATACATCAGTGCCTCCTACTGGATGTATTTGGAACTGTGGTTCAAAACGGATGGCTAATTATAAAATTGACATCTACCTCATGGTTTTTGCAAACAAGTATTTAAATGCTCTTTCAGAAAAGCTTGCAAAATGATATTCAGACCAGTACATTTGTTATTTTAGCAAGTACAGTCAAACACATTGAAATTATTGTCTGCGGTACAATACAGTGTTAATAGTAAAGACAGAGATTATGTAGCAAAACAGTAGATCCCTACTATAATGTACAAGGAAAAAATTCTCCTCCACATTCTGAGGAGTAAGCCTGGCTGCACACAGCAGATTTGAGGATATATATGCCTGGGGTGCGGGCATGCTGGAGCTATGGTGTTGTAGTCGGGCCTCCCATTCTCCCTCAGGCAACCAACAATGAAGTTTGTGGCAGTCCTACATTCCAGAGAGCAAAGTGTCACATTCCAGCTGGGTGAGGCGGGTAGATTAGCGAGGGTGGTAGCAAATGGGTGAGGCTGTGGGCATGGAGGCCTGTGCCAGGGTAAAGTCCACCCACCATACACGTTAGCCCAGTTAAGATGGCCTGAGTCACATGACCGCAGATCATGTTGTAAATAATGTTGTACTTAGACTGATAATCTAATGGTAGTAATAAAACACCGTCTTACAGTGGGAATCCAAGTCAGCATTTAAAAAAAAGATCCAGCATCAACACACCCAAGCCTGCACTGAAAAAAAAGACTAAACGTACAAAACCTGAGGTAAATTCCAGCATCTGAGAAGCTTAAGGTCATTCTCATCCAGACATTCCACTACTGACATGGCTGCAAAACAAAGTTCAGTCTTTAGGGCTCACTATTGTTTATGCTACTATTGTTTATGTTAATAATCCAGTAATCTTCAGAAGATTAAGATGTTTTTTGAAGAACAATGAAAATTGATTTACGCTGAACAAAAACAAATTCCATCTTTTTGTGTTTATTCACAAATGAAGTACTTAGAAACAAAGTTGTTCAAAGGGGTTTGATGAGAAATGTGTCACTGTAGAAAAACATACGTATCGTCCACTGTGGTTGTGATGGGATGCAGAGATTTTAGTACCTATAAATATCTCTCTCACAGTTAAGTTATTGCATGACTGCACTGATTGATGTTAACACTGATGTACAAGACGATTGTGAAGCTTTTGGCCCAAAACATATTTTTGGAATCCATTCATAGTGGTACATGCAGTATGTGAAAGAAAGAAAATTTTTTTTTTTTCTATTTTACCATCATCGGCCTTGGTTCACTGTTTATTCTGAATGAGAAATAAAACTGACATTGTTTCCACTTGGACTGTTGGTGACACTTGGCTACTGCCACCACCACTGTACAGAAATACAAGCTGTTAAGTGTCTCTACAATAATCTCTTTTACATCTGAACACTCTGAATGACTTCCTTTGCAGAACCCTGAAGGAATAATTTAACAAGCTTTTATTGTTATAATATGCATGTACAGTTTTGGAAGTCATTACACAAACTCAAATAGGGTGAGACACATGACGACAGTTGGTCGTTCACTTGACTTTACTTTAGCTTTCTGATCACAAATTCTTCCCACAAACTTTTTCTTTTTAATATTACTTTTATTATTATTACTTCAAGGCTTAAGCAACATAGCATGAGTGATCTGTGTATTTACACATTATATGGCCTTTTGTAGGCATCTCATACGGGTGTTATTTTGTCAGGCTTTTGAACTTTAACTTTAAGCTTCGCCATAAACGTTCACACCCTGATCAGTAGAACATTCTGTTTATTTTTAACTATACATAGCCTTCAAATGATTTCAGTAGAAATGAGATCAATCTTTTTAAAGACCAGTAAGAGAAGTGAACATATGCACTGACATTATGTTAGTCACCATTTTCTTTTATTCCAATGGAGTGATCAAGTTGAATCGAGTAAGGGCTGAGTGGGATCTCAGGGCGTTGCTCTGCTGCAGGGTCGGGGCGGTTGATGCCACCCCATTGCAACATGCCTTTGTTTTTATGACGAAGGCTACATTTTCCAGGCAGATTTACGCGCTCTCTCTTTCCTTCCCTCCAGCACTGAGAGCCACGTGAGCTGTTCATCTGGAGGATGGCACTGATCTTCCCTTAAGCGCTCTCTCTTTTTCCCCCCACTTGCATTTTTTCCTCTGGATCTAATCGAGCTTTTTCAGCCTTAACACTATCACAGGGCTGTCTGTGTGGAGCTGTACTGCCGCACGGAAAACTCAGTTAAAGAAACTTGTTCATGACTTGCTGGTAAAAGTGATTGCTGTCCTATTCTTCTGTTTTCATAGCCACTGCGCATGTCTTGCTATATACTCTAATCCATGTGAACCGCACATTACTCATAATATTACATCAACACCGTTTTGTCTCTTTCTTCTGCCTGTAATGCCAGGAGTTATGTGCATATCATGTACACTTTTCATTAAAATACATTGTCGTCTTACAATGACCCGATATTAAGAGGATTTAAGTGGGAACCGAATAGTTTTCCTGTGACTCATTTCGCTCCAGCTGCTGTAACCCAGACTAAGAGAGTGCTGCTTTGCTAATCACATGTCTCTGTGCACCCAAGCTCCTGGAAAATATGCCATCAGGCTTGTTTCCATCCTGAACAACCGAGGCAGACATGTTTAACTCCTTTAACACGCTCGCACTGGTTCGGACAATGCCGGGATTCCACTGCAGGCCCTCGTTGCAAGCGGGATCCAGCTCAGTCAAGGGGCTGGCGAGTCTGAAGCCCAGCCAAGGCCATTGATCAAACTCTGCTGTCTAGCTGGTATTATGGTCGTGTAAGTTCATGCAAGCCTAGTTGGGGGAAGGTTGCAGGAGTGAAGGCTGATGACCGGCTGCTGACATTTGTGGAGCGACAGCAATGACGGCAAAACACGATGACGTCAGTTGTGCAGCATCTGAACTGATGAGCTGCAGCCCTTTTTTGTTGTTGTTGCAGTGAAGGGTGCACCCTCAAGCCATGGGTCACCCCCCCCCCCCAAAAAAAAGGATGATTTATGTGCAGATCACTCCGCTGGCTTGTCCTTCTCAAATGTATGCTGTGACTACTCGGCGGGGGAATGTTCCAGAGGTATCTCACTGTTGCCAGGGCCCGTGTCAAAGCCTTAAAATCTTCCTATGCTGATGGACCCAGGGCATGTTGATGTTTGCTGATAGATGTACAGGCAAACTGAATCTATGGGTGAGGACCTCATGCAGTTTAAAGAGTCTCCTGCAAGAGCCTGGCTTTAATGGACTTTTTTCTGTGCTTTACAGTGGAGGTGATAAGAACCGGGGGGTGCTATAAACACAGCGTGGATACCGATGACCCTGGAAGCTTATGCACACTGGGAGAGCTGTTTTGTCAGTTGAGGGTAGGAGTGTGGAAAGAGGCTCTGTGAGGGTGGGGTGGGTTTTTTCTCTTTGTGCCTAGTTGGAGCATTGAAGAATTTGACCTGAACAGGAGGTCGGACCTTTGCGTCATTTGCAGGCCCTAAATAACTGGCATTGTAAGCAGATAGGGACAGCCAGGTCTGTGTGTAAAGTATAATTTCATTTTCCCTCCATGTGACTTGAGTGTTTACACATATTTTGTCATTTTCGAGCACTGTCGTAAAACTTTCTCACCACTTCACTATGAATATGTTTAAAAAATATATATTTTAGGTTAAACTTTCCTTGAAAACATGTCTAATGCATCAGGGTATTTGTAACCATTTATTGTAATACATTGCAGTGAGGGATCTTTATACGGTTTTGAACAATTTCGGCTGTGTACGTATCTCCAGAATGACATAATACGCATTAAATCACTTCATAATGATTTAATAATGTTGAACTTTGCAGACGTTTTGGGAAATCAGTGGATGTTTCCTTTAATGATGAGTTTATGTAACGTGTTGCCCAAGCTGAATGGGATTTTGGGTGAATATTCTGTAAAGCTTGTTCAGGCTCAAAACAGAAAGAACACATTTGTGGAAAGACTATGGTGAGGCTCGTTCCAGTCTTGGTGCCAGCGTGTGCACTGTTTCCATGCAGCTCCAGAATGCTGATCTGGTGGTATGTGCATTTTGGAAAACAGACTGTTGAAGCCAAGGCAAACCCCAAATAGACGCCACCCATAATTCCAGGAGGTGGCAGAAAAGGAGGAGGCATTGCTTGAAGTATGTAATAGGTCACTGGTGACTGTGTAACTTTATGTCATTAAAGAAGTAGGCAGAAAGGAGAATGCCAGTACCAGCAAACGTTCTAATAACATCGATTTTACCTTACATAACGAGACATGCATTGCAATCAACCATTGAATCAAACAATCATGACAAGACGGGAATGAAATTGAATGGCTATGAGTGTTTGGATAACGTTTGTGCTGCACCATAAACATGTCCTTACATAAGTTAGCACCAGATGGGTTGTCATGGTATAAATATAGATTCATCACGCTAATTAACTGTGAAGCTCTAGTTGACCTGTTGCAGCCTATATCAAATGACATGAACGGTAATGATATGCCAACAGGACTAAACATAGATTAGTTAATGCTTACGATGTCATAGGGAGAGTGAGGGGGCAGGAGGCCACTCTGTTAACAATGCAGTTTGCTGTTCTTGCTGTAGTGGTCACATCCAGGCCCGCCTTATGTCCAGCGTTATCATGACACAGCAGTTCAGAAACAGCATTTGAGAAAAACCTTCTCACTTTTCCCACCAGTTTAAGGGTGGCGAGAACGTGACCGCAGCACTACTGTGTGCTCTCATGTCTGTCCAGAGTCTCTGAGTCATTCCAATGAAGTGAAATGTCAATTGCCAAATTGAAACCCCAGATCCCCTTTTGAAATCCTCTCACTTCCACAATTCTGAGGCAAGCTGGGTGGAGCAACAGAGCCCAGCCATATCAAACGGAAATCAAGGCTCTGGCGACAGAGAGCTGTTTTCACCTGTCTGTGTCAGATTTAGAGTTCTATTCATATCCTAAGGAAAGAACTAAGGAAGTACTGTGCATATAGAATTGTTTAAAGTCTCTGTGACAATATTTTGCAAGTGACTAAATTATTTATGTGGAAGCAACTGTGCGGGTTATTTCCTTGTAGGCTTCTCTCGTTTTTCTCCTGGAGAGAAGTTCCTGCAATGCTTTAGGATCACCTACACATTATTTGCCCTCTTGACTCACCAAATCTCCCAAGCGCCCATGCAAATGACTCCCTATAGCACTACTGTACACTGCTGATGAAAAAGGGGATGTGAAAAATGTTGATCCGCCTCGACATATATGGAAGCCACCCAAGAATGATATGTGCTCATATTTATTGGAGCTGCAAAGTTCATATAACAGACGTCGAACAATTTGGGTGATACTGCATTTCTGATGTCGTTTGGTAGTCACATTAGACTTCAGTGGCGCAATAAAGAAGCAAAGCTCCAATGATGCTACATATCTAGGTCCAAGTGAGGGTAAAACTGTCTTTGTTAGTTTCTGAAGAATTATTCCTCTAGTTTGAATATTACTGATATTTTAATTCCACTCAGATTTTAGATCGAATGTTGCTGGATGCATCTTGTCAGGATTACAGTCAATACTAATGTAGAACTAGGACCTTGGGTTGGAAAAACATATCTCGGCTGTAGAAACTGAAAAAAAACTTTTTTTGGATACAGAAGTGCAATATACTTACACTGTGCACAGCCCACTTCTTTCCAAGAACCGATGATGCCTTAATGATGCTCATTTGCATCATTCTCACCGCCATTCAGTCTATAAGGCATGCATGTAAATATTTTACTGGATGGATAATTCTAAACTCTCTGAAAAGAGGAAATGGATGCGGAATGGTCAGTACACTGGGAAGGGAAGTGTGGGGGATGCGGAGGGGTGTGGGTGGGGGTTTGAATGGGGGTCTGCATGGCAGAGCATGATGGGAAGGTGTTACGTCGTGCTATTTTTAGTGTTGGATTGGAAAAAGGCAGGGCTGGCCTGGGACGTCACTGGCCATGGAGAGGGCCCGGACACGTGATTCATAATGACGGCCTGTATCAATGATTAGTTTAGATTAGTGTGCTTCTGCTGCTTCCCTTGCACCACGTTCCCGTTAAATTAGCCGCACGTGGGACGCTTTTAATCCCAGCCGAACTGGGATTACAGAGGAAGAGCGTGTGGGGCAAATGTGTGTGGGCAGGTGTGTGTGGGTGGTGGATAACGAGTGCATCTGGAGAGCAAATACCGAGATCAAACTGCATTCGACACTAAAAAAGATCCTTTTGTCTTAACATGTTCCCTGGTCCTGCCAGCGATGTCTTAATTAAACGAAATACCCTTATGAGCCGCTCTGAATCACCGGTATTGTTTATTGTCCTCATTGTCCACTCAATACTTTAAAGCTGTCTAAAATGCCTGTAATTTGGATGTCTTGGCAGTTGGGGCATCTTTTGTTTGAGGCTTCAGGACTGGGGATGTTACTGCGAACCGCTAACAAGCCGAGGCCTACAGTCTTCCGAAGAATTCATTCTCATTCATTTTTTAGCCTCTATGACTCACGGTGCAGTTCCTCTGCTCTTCTCATCATTTCCTCATTTTTTATTTATTCAGCATTGCCAAAAGTGGGCAGCACACAGTCTCTATCGTTATCTCTTTATCTGATATGGGTGTCTCTCTTCGGGTCCGGAAATGCGTTTTACACAAGGGCCGCATTCCCACAGTGTTGATAGAGCCTTGTGTACCCACTTCCTGCTGGATGGCTTGTAAACCACATCCCTTTTCCTGAAACAGGTGGGACTATACGTGTTCCTTTATGATTCAAGGTGGAATCATTGGGGGAAAACAAACAACAACAGCAGGCTGACAGATATGTGGGCCGTCAGATTTTTGTGACTCGGAGCAGGCTGTACGCATTATAGGGATGAATAGGAATGCTGTTAGCCCACGTATGAACACACGCCTGTGTGTGTCCAGCTCATTTGGAACACACATACACTCCATGCTTGACCTGAGAATTTCCTGATTTCCTCGGTATATTCAAAGCAAAAAGGTACATATTCAGCTCTGACGCACAACCATGCAGATGCCAGACAATACAGAAGCTATTAACAGACCAGCCCAGATTTACCAGAATTATGAGTCTAAGGTGCAAAGTCTTGCATTCATTGCATTCACATTATCTCACTTCACAACCTGAAAAATAGCTCGTTTTCTGAAACTGTTATCAATGAACAGGAATAAACTGATTCACCTTTGTGACAGTTGTGTGATGATTTGGTATGTCCATTTGGGATGTCCAGATCTGATCACATGATCGGGAAACGGGCCCGATAACATGGTTTCAGACTCAATCGGACTATACCTCCTGGTCAGGACAGGGTATACATGTGTATATAAAGGTAAGTTTGAAGAGGAGAGAAATAATGGCTCGTTACAGCACGAAGGCGCAGGACAGCCAAGATAGCACAAATGATCGCAATGAGTGACCTGCCATTCACCGTAGTATAGTATATAGAACTATCGCATCGGACCTCAGTATCGGTAGATACTCCAAATCAAATGACTCGGACTCAGACTCAAGGGCAAAACAACCTGATCGGGAAATCCCTAATGCCCATTATTAGGTGGACTTTGGCTACTTTTCTTTACACTAAAACATGGTTCATGTGGTCAACCCAAAAAATAACAAGAAACTAGATTTATTCAACACAAATAAATACGCTAAAGAATTTCAAACATGAATTTTATCTGAGGTGAAGAAAAGCACCTATATCACAGTGTGTTGCTTTAGTTAACATTTTTATACTGTTTGTGTTGAGTTTGAATGGCCAAAAAGACTCAAAAGATATTGTACAAAAAGTACTCCACATAAGACTTGTAAAACACGAATAGACCTTATTAATGTTAGTCAGTACATTGCTGGGATTGTTTTTTTCTTGTTGCCTAACAATGGAAATCACAGAATTCTGCTCAGTTGAGAGAATATTATCTATCAGCAAAATTCAGATTTAACTTTAGATCTTATACTTTTAAAGATCTTATTCTAGTAATTTATTTGAGGTGAATATACTTCATTAGGTACTGATTACCAATTAGTTACAGTATGCCTTCAGTTTGAATGGTCGAGTAGACTCATGCCTCTAATAATTTTTATTGGAACTGAATTTTTAGACGTTATATCATCAGTATAACACATTAGTCTTGCAAAACGAGGATAGATTATATTAATCTTAGTAAGCACAGTGCTGGCACAGTTTTTTCTTGTTGCCTGACGATGAAAATCACAGAATTTGACTCGTTTGTGGCGTCACACTCAGGTTTGATTGAAGTTAAGCCGCGCGTGCCGCGCGCTGTGACATCACCGCAGTAATTAAGCCGGTGTTTATTGTCGTGTGCTTTGTGTATCCAAGGCAATGTGTTTTGCTGCACTGGTTGCTTAGCGTCGTCACACGCATGTCGTCATAACTACATACGCCTCTTCCGTCCCAAAGGCGTTCCCTGTCTTTAACTGGGCTGTTCGTTAAGGTGGATCCGCAAAAGGAGAAAGAAAAATACTATCACACTCAAGCCTAATGAGGTGTTAAACTGTAGGTACAACATTGTAACACATTTACAGAAGCTTTATGTTTTATTACATCTCCTGAGGCAGGTTGACTGCCGGCTGACTCTCTTGGTACATGGTGTCCATTGAACCAGTCTACCTTAAAATCTCCACACTGACAGGCAGTCCGTCCCCCCGCCCCACTGCAGGGAGCCCAGTGGAGAGCTGGCTGTACCTCAGCTCTGACCTTTGGACTACAGTGAAGTCACAGAGAGACAAGAGAGCACGTTGTAGAAGGGCTGGAGTACCGGTCCAGGACTCAGACACGAGTCAGATCGTCTCATCATTTCACCCACACCGGTGCTCTGTCCCTCTAAAAAAATAAATACTCCCAGGTTTGTGGATATTAGCTGCTGTCTTGGAGTTTCATTCCAGCATATTTCTTCCCAATACATGCCAAAACTGGGGAATTCTGAGGAGTGTGAAAGTTTCTCGCGGAACTTTGAAGTTTTCGCCACAATAATTGGTAAGTGTGAATCGTTATTCTTATTTTAAAACTGGAGAATATTAGAATTACGTGTGGTGTAGCTGTGGTGTATGTTCCTATATCAATATTCTGTAACATTATATATTTGCTAAGTAACACCACTCGACGCATATATATATATATATATATATAATATGTGTGTGTATGTGCATGTGTGAGCTTATTAATAGGATACCGCTGCATTAGAGAAAGGAATGCTATTACAACTACTATACAGCTGCTATTAATATCAAAAGCTTTCCACCTTCACTGTCACAGTTTTGGTCTTCGCAGTTTCGCTTGCTTTAATAAAAGCCTAAAGTCAGTTGTACTCTTGTCACACTGGTGAGTTTTGAATATAGGAGTGTTTGCGTCCATACATGCGCAGTGAGTTCACTAGCCCACATCAGCCCCTCTGAGCCTGACTGGGTCTAACCGAGCGTCTTATTTAAATGTGACGAAGACCAAGGTGAAGATGCTGTTTCCTGCTGAGGACTGAGTGATGGACGGTGCAGGCTCGGGAGGTGGGCTCTAGTTTAGAGTTAACAGCCATGTGCCAGCTCTCACCACGGGTAGGCGATCGAGGATCTGTTCTGGCTTAGAGAGTCTCAGCCTCTGCAAGCTGCTTTATTTATAGGACTACAGAAGCTTAGCTTTATCTCAGCACTCAGGTAGTCCCAGCATTCAGGTCATGCCTCGATTCATTGCAGAATTATTATTTTAATGAAAAATGCCTATACTGTACACCAGGGATTCTGAGTGCACGGGCATGATCTCACTGTAATTCTAAAGCCCAGAATGGGTCAGTGCCCTGCCCTTGGGTTGACTATAGAGTGACTAAGCGTATAACAGGCAAGAACTGAACTCAGGACACTTGGCAGACGACTGTGACGTGGAAGAGAACATGTTTTGCCATTTTTTGTTACGGATTACGAATAGAATACTTAAGATAACCCTTACAATAATTGGCACGTTGGCTGATGAATGTGTAGATATATGATATAACATTGGTTTGTGTCCATTTAATCATCTACATCTTCTAAAATCCTAAAGAAACACCTTGGTCAATTGTAAGTGCTGTGTTTTTAGCTTGATCCCAGCATATACTGCCCTGAATTAAAGTGAAACAATCGACGCTTCTCTTTTGTTTATGGTCTCACTTTGCATTATGAATGGTGTAGCCGTGAGGGGCGCGGCCTTGTTGTTCAAGTCCCGCCCGCTCATCCGTAGACGCGTTAAAAGCGGGGATTGAGGCGGGGCGTACTCTCCACGTGGGTGCCCTCATCCTTCTCAGATAGGCTTGATGCAATGACGTCTACCCCAGCGCCTCCTCTGATTGGACGGAGGAAGCCGGAGGGCGTAGGTGGACTCGTAACACGGTGGCAGTGAGGTGCGTTGTAAAGTGGGGGGAGGTAGAAGAAAGCTCATTTTAGGTGTTTAAGGCAGGGGCTGTGTGTGTGTGTGTGAGCAGTGTGTGTGAAAGCCCGATGTCGTCCTGTTTAAGCTCGATCACCTCGAAGTAATCTGGATCGTCTCTTGTGGACCAGTCGAGGGGAATAGGTGCTCTTTCGTTTCGTGCGCTCTGGGAATACTTTTGCCTTTTACGCAGCAAGGAGCAGCAAAGGGGAGCACAAATAACGTTGTCGGCAGAGAAAACAAGGACTGAGCCTCATCTGAGAACCTTTCTGTCTCTCTCTCTCTTCTCTTCCTCTCTCTCTCATTTTGCTCGCCTCCCCCGTTTGGGTCAGGCTACCGAATGGAGCAGCAGCCGAGCGCGCGGAGTTGCCCGAGCCGCGGTGCTCCGTCCTGCGAGACCGTCCCAGGTGAGCCCCCCATCAGTCTGCACATCCAGTCCACCACCGGCACTCGCTTCGAGCTCTCACTCCCGGCTGAGGAGACTGTGGAGGGTCTGAAGAGGAGACTGTCCCAGAGGCTGAAGGTACCCAAGGAGAGACTCGCTCTCCTGCACAAAGAGACGTGAGTATTCCCAACCAGTGGAGTCCGTAGACCCCCTTACATTGGGCACATACACCTCCCTTTATAAGATAAGATAAGAAATTATTTAATGTATTCTTTTGTCATTAGCATGATTGGTGTAAAAAGAAAAATAAACGATAACAAGACAATAAGACCATTTGAAATAGCCATAGTGCATCAACAAGGACATTATTGTAACACAATAACATTGCTGTATTTATGAAAGTGACTTAATGCAATCAAAGTAAAACATAAATAGCTGCAGATGATTAGACTGAGTAGATGTTTTTATACTCCGAATGTATATACTTTGCATATACAGGTATGCCATTTCCGTTATAAACGATGTTGAGAATGTTCATATATCTTCATCCTTGAAATGTACATTGTTCCCTTTACATTCTACTATAGCACTATCAAATGCAGCAGGCATTAAAAAAATAAATGGGTAATGCAGGGTGGGTGGCCTGTTTAGAGCTAGCAACATCCCTGGTATGTAGGTTTAATAACACAAGTCCACTCTTCACTCTTTTTTAAAGGTAAATAGGTCAGATGTGGTTAAGCACGAGAAGCCCTGTAGATTACCCTAAGTAGCTTATGGTGGTCATGTTTAGTACTTTATGTGAGCCAGTACAGTCAGCTGCACATGCATGCACCACAGCGAGAGTTTGGGGGTGTCCCTCTTTCTTTCTCTGTCTTTCTCCTTTGTTGCATTTATCTTAAAGAACAAATCCCACCATCATTTTAAAGGTGACCCGTTGTGCTGTGGTCACCTGCTTTCTGAAGCTACCCTTGTGATTTGCATCAGACAAGGTAGATCTGTGCATCTCTCTTGTGCTAAAATGCCACTAACTGGGCTGAAATTTAAATTCCAGTTCATTTGCATATACCATCCACTTGGTACATTTCTGTGTGTTGAAGCTCCGGACCTGGAATTAAGACCTAAGCTGGCAATTTGTATGCATATTGTGTAGTCCTCTGATTCGGGGGCTCGGGTTTCTCGGTTCCACTAAAGCATGGCTTAGCATATGTCATTTTTTAAAGTGGAAGCAAGACAATAAAGGTGCCTCTGTGGGGAGTCACAATGATATGTTAGAATATTCCTCCCTAATGTTGAAAAGGGGGGCAATGTTAGTTTCTGTGAGCTCTTCAGCCTGCCTAACAATAGCACAAAGGTGGTAGGACGAGGAGGAGAGCGAGAGAGAGGGCCTCTTTGTCACTTGCAAATGACCCCTAACAGTTGCATTGTTTTCACCTAGAATCGGGGCAATTTAACGACCTCCACGAGTAATCACCACCAAATTACATCATCCTCGGAAACCAAGAGCTCTCGCTAAGTCTTCTTCTTATTGGTTTAGGTGCCTCTGGGTAATGCACTGAGTCCCTTTGTTCAGCAGGAGGTGACATTTAGCCCAAGCACATGTCTGTATGTGTACATCAGCAGTTTGGGGGTTGCCTTGGTGTGCCTTGGCCTAATAATAGACGTTACATTAAAAGCTCCAGGCTTTGTTATTGAAGGGGTTAACCACCAGTTGTAAATAACACCTCCCAAATCATCTGTGCTGTATTTTCCACCATTATTTAAAAACGGCAGTTGAAAATAAACCCAATCCTGTTGCATAAGTTCCTTAACCATAAAGCCAGTTGACAGGAACTGCATCTGGCAGCAGACTGAAATATATTTGCATGGCCAAGTTGCTGATAATCAGCCAGTAATAGCTTGAAAGCGCTATCTGTCCCCTACTGCACTCTTTAGCGTATATCCTGTGCATGTGTAATTGTCATGTAATTGCGTAAACTTAATTAAGTCATTTCAATTTAACCCGTCACAGACAAACAGGCAAAATGTGTACATTTATTGATCTTTTGTAAAGATGGCGGCTGCGCCCTGAATTCTCATTTGAGTTTCCGTCTTCTCTGCAGGCGCCTGAGTTCAGGAAAACTTCAGGACTTAGGCATTACAGACGGGAGCAAGTTGACTCTCGTCCCGACAGTCGAAGCAGGTCTAATGGTAAAGATTCCGCTGACTTCATGCAACAGACATTTTTGACACTTGCACAATCTGAAAGCGCATGTGGAGATACTGACTCTCAATTCTCTTTTCCCTGAAGTCGCAAGCCTCAAGACCTGAGCAGTCGGTGATGCAGGCCTTGGAGAGTCTGACGGAAACACAGGTAAGGAGTCACTTATGTGCTCGAGATAAGGCTTCTGTGCTGAACAGGGGGTTATATGTCTGTTGCTCAACCCAAAACCCCAACGCTCTCAGTATGCATATTTTAAGAAACACCCTCCAGTTTCCTGGCAACATCTCTGAGCTGAGACAAGCCAGGGCAAGCTCCACCTAGCACCCACTTCAATAAGACCCCGGTCCTCTTTGAAGGCAACCATATGCCTCCAGAGTTGAGCTGCAGCAAAAATGGGATCAGGAGGCTGATATTTCTTTGCTGTTTCAATATACTGTCCTTTATCCTGAGAAATGTCATTTGCTTTGGAGGGTTCCATTGTACCTTGCCATTAAATTGGCTGTATTTGTGCTGTGCATACTTTTTATTATAGCTTTTTGTTTTTGTGTCTGTCTAATAAACTGTATGAATGCCAGCTCCTCATTGTTGAGAATTCAGCCTGTTTAGTGTAACAGGTTTTCCCGTTACACTGGCTTTGTTGCTTGCGTCTGTGCCTGTTTGCATGTGCGCATGTATGTGTTTCTGTATGCAAGAGAGCATGAAGAAAAGCTGATAGTGATGACGGAGCAGTAAGATTGTGTGTATGAGCGAGATGAGGAGGGTGCTTTGTGTGTGTGTATGTATGCTGGGGGGTTGGCAGGGGAGTGCACTATTCTTCTCATGCTGCACGCCTTCTCACAGCAGCTGCAGCGTCGGCTGTTTCCTAAAGAAAAGCTTTTCATACAGGCTCTGAATGTGGCCCCGCTCCGGCCCATGGCTTCTTCCAGCCCACCACGAGCCGGAAACGGTTACAGAGCTTACCTAATGATAGCCTGGCTTTGGTACTTTATCTGTTTTTTTTTTCTTTTTAATAGGGGAAATAATCGTTTCCCTTTCATTGATAAAGATGTATTACTGCAGCATTTTTTCCAGAAATGCCTTTAGATTATGCCCTGTCAGTGCAGTTCTGATAATATGCTGTTTTAGGACTGAATGACTATAAATAGCAGACATGTGAATAATGTGTGACCAAAAAGAATGACTCTCTGACTAAAATACACGTACATACAGCGTACAGTGTCAGGGTGAAGCCTCAGGTCAAGCCCACCCTCCCAATTATGTGTTGGAGTTTTGTGTGTGTGTCAGTGTCAGAGGAAGCAGGCGGATCAGGTTATGTGCCTGGAACCACGCTCATAGCGTTACAGCAGATAAGGCCAGCCATGGAGCACTCGGGTAGCTTCCTGAGAAAGATCTATCTTGGACTTCCATGTAATGAGATGGTGAGTGTTTTATGGAAAAGGTAGACTGGCAATGATCGGAAAAGTATTTTCCTTCTTACTCCAGCTCTGTAATTTGAGGCCGCTGTGGTTTTACATGTCCCGGTGACGTCTCAAGTTTTTTTTTTTCGCCCTCTCGCTGTCATTAAACAGGAATCCAAACCAAGGCAAAGGAAAGGGAATCCAAAGCAAAGCATCTTATACGGCCTTTCATTTCAACGACTTTTAACAGAATCGAAATCCAGACCGGATATCAGCTGTGACCACACAGCCTATGGGTATCAGCAGAACAAAAACAGAGATCTGAAAGCAGGAGCTTAACAGTTTTAATGTGCTTATTACTGACCCTCCACTGGAAATAATGACCGGTGTCATATTCCTTCATGTTGGAGAGTTCCCTAATTGGCAATGTCTGTGCTGCATCTGAGGGCAGGTACATTACTCTCTCTCTGTCCTCTGGGAATAGCGATGTAGTTTGTCTCTCAAAGCTACTGCATCTTCTCTGATATTCGGTGATATATTTTGATCGTATCTCCCCACCTGTGTTGGCAAAGACCACTGCCTTCTCCAGAGCGCCCCCACAATGAGCCGGGGCTCGTCATTGTGTCTGAAAACGGACAGATGCAAATAGCGGATCTAACAATATAGGACGAGTCACCTCTTCGTCACCCCTAATTCCCACCCCCTCCCCTTCCCGGGCCGAGACCGAGAGGGACAGCGGGGGAGGTGTCAGAAGGGACGGATATTGTCAGCGAAGCGCAGGCTGAGAACTGCCCTTTCTGATGCCCCCACTGGAGTTCTCATGGTGTGTATATGAGATTACCAGGAAGGGCAGCGGTGACTCAGAATGCTTTATATTAGCAGGAGTTAAAAATAGGGAGGGACACAAAAGGTTCCAATGACGTGGTCCCGCTGGATAACGAACAATGATTTGTGGAGCAATTAAAAAGAAACAAATGTCATCACAAATGGGAACATGACACAAATCATAACATTTGGGTTATGTGCTGGATGACCAGCTGGTCTATGGGGTGGCTTGGATAACGGGGAGAGAGATTTGTTTGCCTTTCCTTGAGTGACAGTAATAAGAGATAAGCTGTGTGTACCAGTGTGTTTATACATTGCATGCTTATGTCCAAAAAAAAATAGAATTTAGACACTTGACCACTTTGATCTGATTTGTGACTGACTCCTTTTTCCTTTCAGCCATTATAAGTGAATGCCTGTTTTCCTATAAGGTTGGAGGACTCCCAGAATAATGCCAGGCTTGCCTTTGGAAAGGTTTCCTCTTAACAATAACCTAGCCATTGGACTAATAAAGGGGTGGCATTTAAATGCATGGAAATATATTCATGAATTACAGCTGTGCCTCACTATTATGGGTGTGTGAAATAAAAGTCGCTTATAGTGCAGTCTCCTGCCTGTTCGAGCCAATTTACTGAGAGTCAGAAGGTGTTGATCGCTCACAGTTCGTATTTCTGATCACACAGAAGGCACAACACGAGGGAAGGAGGGAGGGAGGGAGAGAGGGAGGACCCAGCAGGAGCTGAGAGCAAAGTCTAAGTGGATTGCTTCTTTGTAGCCCTCAGAACAGCTCAAAGCGTTTTGATTGTTGGGTTCAGGTCGGATATAGAAAAGAAGGAGGATGACAGGCGCTTTAGCAGGCAGCCATCAGGCATGCCACTCTGGATTTGGTAAACATTCATCTGATCAAATCCATCTCCAACCCAAGCTCTGTCTCATCTAGACCTTGAGTAGGTCAGCATCGCTTCAGTAAGACCTTTGAAGATTGTGTTCTTTTCAAGATTTGAAGAAAGATGCAAGCCATTGATTATATTACAAGGGCTTGTTATTGCATCCTGACCAACTGCACCTCTCTATGGAGAGTATATCAATACACCCCCAGAGCGATCAAAACCTGCTCGCTGATGCTGGGTAGTTAATAAGGCAGTCTTCTTTATAGACCTAGTCTTACGATGCAATGGCCACTGGAATTTTTTGTGTAGTCTTTTGACTTCACTTTGCTCCACTGCTCTGTCAAGGACAGTAGTCTTTGGATAGTGGATGCCGTGGTGTCCCACGCTCCAGCTCTTGGCCTGGTGTGCCTTAAGAAAAAATGGCGGCAAATGAGTTCCTTGAACCGCAGGGACACCAATACATGCGCGCCCAGCCTCCGAGTTCTGGGGGTGGTGGGGTGTGGGGTTGTGATGAGAAGCCAGAGGCGTACTCTCACTGAATATTTCATCACCATCCAGCAGCATCTCCACGCGGTTGCCACCCCCACCTCTTTCTCCCGCAACCCAGCATACCTTCCCCCCGCAGCCTTTCCCCCATCTCCCTGTCTCTCTCCTTCACTCTCTCCTCCCTGCATAGCAACCACAGCCCACTGCAGAGCCAAATGCCACTGTAACAAAACAAAACAGACAGGAGATGAAAGGTAAAAGGGCTTCTAGGGTCTTGGAGGTAAACCAAGCATCCAAGCAGGCACCCATTCACTCCTTATCCAGAAACCATAGGCTCACACTTATGTCACAGTGATGTCTAGCTTCTCTCTAGCATCATTTCTGGCCTTTGGAGAACAGGAGGAGGGGGAAGGTGGAAGATGCAGGTTGGGGCCCTGTTTGAAGGTCAGATGAGTTCAAAGACATTTTCGTGCCAGCGTTTGGGAACGCTTCGTCAGAGCACGATCTATCATCTCTGCCATGAGCGCTGAAGTCAGTGGCCTTTAGAACAAAGAGACGCATTTGAGCAGAGCTGTGCTTTCGACCACCTGACCCATTTCAGTTGCTACCGATGGCAGGCCGTCGCACTAGAATCTCCAGGCCAGTGGGATCTATGCAGGTTCTCTTACACCCACAAAGTCAAACCGACTTCAAACTTAAACTTCTTTGGCATTTCTGGCCACAGGTCACACGTGTTTTCCTCATCCTTTTCAGTGAAAGGAAGAATGCTGAGGTCTGGTAGCTGACTAAGATCATTCTTAGACAGCTACTGCATGTTCTCCAAAATGTTTTTCTAATGTATTTTTGTTCGCTCCTTTTTTCCGTCCATAGCTGTGGACTCTACATGCTGTTGAAATCTGTGGTCTTTGGATGCTGGTCGCTATTATATCAGGAAAGACCAGAGAAGGCAGTAGTTAAAGAATAAACTCATTGCTCTCCAGCGGTCATTTGTTGTTGTTTTTTTTTATATAAGAGAAGTGTGTGGTGGGCGATGTATTGACAGTCTGACTCTGAGTCAAGCGGCTGACTGCTGTGGGGAATGTCTCTGCCGCCTGCAGTCTGCAGATTGTCCTCGCCTCTCAGGGCCACTTTTACTGGTTGGTTGGGGTTAGCGCACTCTCTCATTATGTGGGTAGCGTCTGGGCCTCGCGAATGAGTCAGTGTGACTCTTTGGCTCAGGGGGACCGATCTGCGAGGCTGATGCGGGGTCTGCTGTGCCCACTCGTTGACTTACAGTCCCAAAGCATGGTGTTCCTTGGGGGCTTTGCGCCAAAGCCACATGTCTTGATGCGTTGGCTTTGCCTCTCGCCTTTAAAGAGGTTATTCATAAAGATTTCACAGGGACTTCTCTCCAGCGCCCGAGCTGTGTAGGATGATGCAAATCAGTATTACTCTATGCTTGACAGCTGTCAATCAGAGCAGGGATCCTCCCTGCCCACCATGTGGGGTGACTCATTGTTGACCTTTGCATGGAGTTTCCTAAAGACCTGTTGCCTCACGTTTCAAATATTATCTCCATGTCAAAATATGTGGATAAAGTTTTGAGTGTATAAACCAGATATCCATGATTTTCGAGATGATGACAATGCAAGGGCCCTGTGCCTTATTTCTTTGCTCCCGTGGTAAAGGTTACTGAGCTGCTGAGAGTGCACTGTTGATGGAAAAATAGATCAACAAAGAGCTGGGGGAGACCCTAGTGAAGGTTAACCGTACAGGAGCCAGCACAAGCCCACTGCTAATGCAGATGGTTCTGTTGTAGAACCTGTTCATGTACAGTTTATGCACATGGCCCCTCTTCAGAAACCATGTGCCCTCTTGATGTAAACAGTATCGCAGTTTATGTAAATATCTATGAAATTTTCTGAAACATCTGTACTTTCTTTGTTATGATTTCAGGTTTAGAATTAGCCTTCAGTACTTAGATAATACGTCTCAAAAGAAGGTTACCTCAGGATTACTTGTCCTGAGAACAGACTTTTCAAAAGCTATACATCGTTTTCATTATTCTGAACCATCTATCTTGCTCTAGACATAAGGGATGGCATTCCAACATGGCAGATCATAAATTAGTATTATATACATCAGCCTGAATAAGTAAAAGAGAAGGAGGGACTCTCGAACAAGACTGTGCTTTTGAGGTCTTTCCTGCTACCAGACCAGTAAGTGGCAGCTGTTATAAAGAAACCCTGAGGCTGAGATGGGACAAGAGGGAAGTTGTTATGAGTATGCTGAGGGAGCCAAGTCAAGACAAGCCCTGTGTGCTTCTCTTCCTGATTTGTAGGGGTCAGAGCCCCCACGCTTAGCTCCGCTTTTCATTCTGGGCACTCCTAAAATGGGCAAGCCTTCCAGATCCGTCCCAGCCCCTCAAACAATCGGCTATTATGTGGCTGTGAGGCGAGTGGGTCTGCATCCTGTTACTATGGTGGATTTTTCAGGCCTGAGGCCAGACAGAAGTTAGCCCTTTGTGGGTGTACTGAATGGTAGAGTTCAGGGCCGGGGGAGTGTTTGTGTGTGACTGTGTGTGTGTGTGTGCTTTTACATAAACTTGCTTGTGCGAAAGCACCATTCACAATTTTGCATTCATTCAGTTATTTTGATGAATTTGCCCAAGTCAAGTGCCGCACTTCGGGGAGATTCCTAAAACCTCCCTTTCCCTCTCTTCCTGCTCTTAGGTCAGCGACTTCCTGTCTGGCCGCTCTCCTTTGACCCTGGCTCTTCGAGTAGGCGATCACATGATGTTTGTCCAGCTGCAGTTGGCAGCGCAGCACTCAGGCAGCCAGCAGTTGCAGCACCGGCACCTAATCTCACGCGGGGCCTCGGAGGGCACGACGGGACACGCAACAGGGGCTGTGGGTTCGGCCGCTCGGGCATCGCACAGCCCGCACCCGCATCCCCATCCACATGCTCAGCCCCATCATCCGCACACAACACTCCCACCCAGCCCTGCAGCCTTCACCCCCTCCCCCTCTGGCCACTCTGTGCCTCTCATGTATCCCACTTCAGCCTCCAGACACTGCAGTACCCCGCCCTGCCCCTCACCCCTCCCAGATGGACTCCTTCGCTCCCAGCCACCCCCATCAGCCTGCCCCAGCTCCCCCACCAGCCCCAGCCCTGCCACCCCGTGTTCAGAGGTAAGGCTGAATGCTTTCTGTTCAAATCCCATAAGATTATTATGGATCATAGAATTAAAACTGATGGTGAGATAGGGACAGGTTTTTTAACCATCTGCCCATGTCCTCCACAGGCAAACTGTACTGCTAAGACTGCCAGCAACTGCAATGCTCCCTCACGCTCCCGCAAACCAGGTGCTATTATCGAAAGCTTTGTCAACCATGCTCCAGGAGTTTTCTCTGGAACTTTTTCAGGTATTCTGAATTTATTTCATCATAAACGCCTACCCCCATCTCTTTTTCACACTCCTGAGCTTTGCATACCGAAAATGGTGTACATTCAGAACTAACCCTAACCCTAACTTGCCTTATAATTTCTGGGATGTTATGAAGCGGAATAAGACTATTGTGGTTTGAGAAGCTGCCGGTAGAATCAATTGATACAATTAGCATGGTGGCAGGGAAATGCAGAAAAAATGTGTCTTGCTTTAGAATTTGGATGGTGTTGAACTTTGATGTGTTCCTTTTTCCCTCCTTCAGGCACTTTGCATCCAAATTGTCAGGACAGTAGTGGACGGCCACGACGGGATATCAGCACCATCTTACAGATCCTGAACGACCTCCTGAGCGCCACCCGCCACTACCAGGGCATGCCTGCGTCCCTCACTCAGCTCCGCTACCAGACCCAGTGTGGCAGCTCAGGGTCTCCAGCACCTTCTCCTCCACCTTCTTCTCCAGGCGTACCGGAGCTTGCTGGTATCTCCTCTAAAGCTACCTCCATGCCTCTGATGAACCAGCCAACCCTCCACCCACTGGTACAATGCCAGAGTCAGGTCCGAATGTGCAAGCCTCCTGGTGAGTAGCTGTTGTTTTAGCTCAAGGTCTAAGCTTATTTTCTTTTGAACCCCCATGGTGTCGATCAAGGGATGAATGTGCTGCACAGGAATGGGATTGATCTCTCTAACTTAAACTACCTTGAACCATAGTTATGAGAGTGTAGAACTCAAATATGGGCCTTAAAATTGGCTCTTAGGAAAATATGCAGAGGCACTTTTTGATGGAACAGGTTCAGGTTGATGTTTGTGGTGTAGTGGGTAAGGGAGAAGTAAGTGTGGTAATGCTGCTATCTTGAGATTCCAATACCTTCCTTGGCAGACTAGTTCTGTTAGGCTTCAGTGGCTGTGCTCTGGCAGCAGCAGCAGGTCTGGCTTTGTCTCTGCGTTGATGGTGTCAGCTTTGCTCTAGGAGAGAATAAATGGGAGGGGGAGGAGGGCAAGCTAGCCAGCTAAGATCTTTCACGGACGTGTGGCAGGTACACCGCTTTGTCTCCAGAAACCGAATTACCTTCCTCCAGTGTATGAGGAGAGCAGAACACGGCTGCAGCTGGGTCTCCAGATAATGAAACAAAGCTGTCTATTTACCATTGAGAGCCCAGCAGATTTCATTAACACTTTAAAAATGCAGATTGTGAAAGAATACCATTGATTATTGGGATAATGCAATGATTTTACATCCGTTTTGCTAAATATTCGTGAGGGGGTGGGGAACCCTCCTTTCCTTTGTAATAACGCATAGTTGATCTGTGTGCTCTGTGCACTCACCCCCTGCTTCTATCATCAGCCTTTGTTCCACTCCCACATTTCCAGTCAATGGACCATCCTACTGTTTCCATTTTGGCTGGCCAGCGCTCAGGCCCCATCTGTAAAAGCCATCCAGGCACCACGAGCCAGGCTCCTCAATGACTTCTTGTTTTCCTTTCAGTCTTTAAATAGAGATTTATACAAGAAACATGAGCTCGCAGAGAATACTCATTGTGTTTGTAGGTCTGGAGGAAAGGGAAAAAAATCTACTAAGGCTCCATTCATAAAAAAAAATCAGTGTTTATATCTAGCCAGCAACTGCCCACTGATTAATTGGTGCCACCTTTTGAGATGAGAGGAGGGGGTAGTTGTGGGAAGAGCTGTCTCTTTTTTGGCATGTTTGTCAGTTTGTGTTTTCTTAGTCTGCTCTGGGGAACGTAAGGAGCAGGTGAAAAAAACAGCTGACTCTTTGAGAGGCTTTAATTTCTCAGTACCTGATGATAGACTTGTGCTATGACTATTACAGTCATATTCACAGAAACCTGCTTCTGGGAGCCTACAGGAATAGTCTGGGAGACGATGTGTGCTATGGCTTCTTGGTAAGCCCGGCTCCTGGAAATTTCGCATACTTGCTCTTTCTCCATGAGGCCACCACTTCTTCATTTACCTCTAGTGTGTGAATGTATGTGAATGAAGAAAGCAACTGATCCCCTTCCTTTGGCTTTGATTCGACTGTTGGCTTTGACTGGCTCTGGCCTGCGTGACCGAAGAGACTAGATTAGGAGCCTCAGGAGGGGGAAGATCACCTATGGAGAGGGTTTGGCAATTGGGAATAGAAGTCCTATGCTCAGTGGGGTCTCAGCACTCCCTTCCCAGTGTGGGCCTGCCCTTTTATTTGACCAGAGTGAGTAAATAGCCCAGCAGAACACCAGCCTGCTCCACTGCGGTGCCACAGAGAGTGGGGGAGCAAGCGGAGGAATGACAGATAGGAGGGGAAAAGTGAAAGAAATAAAGAAGGAATGAAGGGCGGGTAGACAGAATGAGGTCCCGAAGGCTAAAAGATTAGCTACAGCTTTTAGCCTCTGTATTCCTTGGCTACAGAGCTTAACAGAAGGACTAAAAGCGGACCAAACAGAGTCTGAAACATGGCTGGAGGGGGCAGGAGGTGGGGGTGGAATGCCCTCCTCCTTCTCCTCCCCTTGCTATCTGTCAGGTCAGGTTAGTTTAGTTTGGGCTCAGGAAGAGACAGCCTGGGTGGAGTTGTGTTTCAGAAGAGAGAAAGAGAGAGAGAGAGAGAGAGAGAGAGAGCAAGGGGGGACTGGGGTGGGGACTGCTCAAATTCCTCAAGTCACTCCTTTAATCCACCCAAAAGCAAATGCTCCCAGCTCCCGTGTACATTCTATGAAACATGAAATGTCAAAATCTCAGTCCTGTTTGTCGCTGGCTGCACCTTGGTTAGACAGCCCCATTGCTTTCTCTCCCAGAACCCCCAGCTCTCCACTTTTGTGGATCTTTTTTGTGCTTGAGTGCTCCAGGCCCCTCTCCCTGTCGCTATGGAGCTCTGACCTGCATGTGCCTGGCCACAGTTCAATAATTTATTCCCTGGCGCAACCACGCCATGGGCGAGTGTGTGAGTAGCCCTCCCAGGCCGCCTGTTGGCTGCTGTGAGGCCGTAACTGAACCTGCCTCCCCTCTTGTCAGGCCAGGGCTGTATAGAACCCCTATCTGATGCCCTTTATTGCTCCCAGTATGCAAATAACCGTTATTTGAGATGCAGGCTCCCTGTGGGGTCATTGATGGCATTGCGTCCAAGAGTGGCTGGAGATGGCGGGACTAGTAAAGGCTCCCCTGGTTTTAAGACTCCAGATGGCTGAGCACAATGCCTGTCCTGTGCCATGTTACAACTCTGAGCTTGCTTTCCCCATCAAGGCAGAGCTGGCTTCCCTTCCAGCACTCTTGGAACATGCTGCAGCTGGATCACGGCACAGTTGTGTGCTCTGATTTGAGAGCACAGCTGGGCTTGGCCGTCAGTGCTTTTTATTTGACTGTGCATTGAAGAAGCCTTGTGTTGCTTGTGCTTCCTAGCCATGAACATTCAGGGTCTTTACAGTAGGTGTGATATGCCTATCAGATCAATAGGGCTTGCTGAATATCCTCAGATATAGCTCCTGACTTGCTGTGTTCTTTGTACTGCTGTGAAAACTCCCTTTGATTAGTGCTGTGGCACCCAGACTCAAAAGGATCACAGGAATTTTAGAAAAAACAAACAAGCAAGTCAGACAAGACCACTTCTAATTAATCTGATCTTTAATTAATCAATGCAGCGAGAGCTCAGTGAAGCTGGTCAGCTGTTGTAGTGTAGGCTGCTCACTGCTTACCCTCCACTTGCCTGTAAGTGACCCAGTGCCTTCAGCTAGGCCAACTGCCTCATTTGTTGCCCCTTCCCCCCAGTCTCTCTCTTGCTTTCACTTTCCCCACCCATCCCCATTTTTCCCCTTGTGTCTCGTTCCATTTTCTTCCCTCACATGGCGATAAGCATGAGGGCCTGGCCTGGTCTAAATTCTCCTCCCTCAATGTCATGATCAATACATTCTCATGCATCATCCTCTTTGCCGAGATGCACAAGGCAAGCTAGAGTCTGTCCCCGTTTCTAAAACACTCTGCAGTACGAAGGAGACAGGCAGTGGCTTTTGTTAGAGAGCGGTCGCTACTTTGAAATTCCAGAGGGATTTCCAGTGTAATCTTTTCCAGCCTCTTGTTCTCCAGGCTTGTTCTCATTTGCCTTTTTTATGTCCCTTGGAGGACCCAGGCGTGCAGTGCTGTTCTGCGGGGGAGGGGAGGGGCGTGGGTGGTGGTGGGGATGGGTTGTGTGGGTTAAGAGAGGAAGGCCAGGTGTATAAGTCATGTGCAGACTGAACAGCTGAACGACTCCCCCGCCTGCACATGATGTTTAGCAGCAGGTTTTGGGGGTTTGCGTTAGCCCGTAGCGGTCGGGGTTAGCATGGCGTATAACTGAGGACACTGCAGCATACGGCTTGCATAGAGACAATGCAGCGTTGGCGTAGGGGCTTAGCTGGGGTGGAGGAGGCTAGTGAGGGGAGGATGGGAAGGTTGCAGAGAGGAAGGGAGGGGAGGCAGAGGGGGAGGCGTTCTTTTCTCTCACCCAGCCTCCCCACCACCACCCTTGTTGGTGACCCGCGTTCACTCGTGATTTGCTGCTGGCAAAAATCACTCTGTTCCTGTCCTGCCCTGAAGCATGCATTTGTCTTTGCCTCAGTCTTTGCAAAAGGGAGGAGCTTTAAAAGCACTAGAAGCAGCAAGGAAAAAGGAAGCATTTTTCCTGCTCGCTTTTGCTTTTGTTCCCAGTGTATCCCCGCTTCCCCTCCGCCCAGCCCCCGCACTTGCTGCCTGGCCTTTCTCCCTGAGGCTCTCCCTCTCTTTTTCTTTCTGTGCAACTCTCTTTCTCTCTCTCTCTCTCTCTCTCTCTCTCTCTTTCTCTCTCTACCTACTTATGTCTGCTCAGGCAGAGCGGCAGGAAGGCTGCAGGCTAGGCTAGTCCCACCACAGATAATAGCCCCTGCTACCATAAACAGAGACCCGGAGTCCCCATTGGGCCACAGTTTTCAGTATACAGGCTCACTAATGATGTTAGCAAGTGAACATGAAGGTTCTGTCCCCAAAGCAACAAGCTGTAAACTCCTAGAAAAATCTCTGGATACCAGATACTCTTACATATTTGAGATGTACTTGATAAGACGACATTTACACTAGTTGGACCATATCCATTTTCTGCTTTATCAGGCTTCTAATAGCTCGTCATTTCTAATATTTTTATTAACAACTCTGCCATGTGTGGGAAAAGACACTGGCCAGGGACACAGATTCTCACAAAGAAGGAAAAGCACGCAGTCAGACAAAAAAAGCTTGGCTTGGTGGGAAGCAGTGGCATGCCGTGCTCCGTGCTACTAATGAGCCACTCTAGCTCTTTTTTTTTACCTTTGTCCCATGGAGCACATCAGCTTGCATGCAAAGTGTGTACATTTTCTCCCCTTCTCTTGCTCCCTGCAGTTATCGTGGAGAGGCAAGACTGACAGGGTGAGGGTAGCTGGCCTACATTTGTGCCTGCAGCAGCAGCACTGGGACTGCTGGAGAGGACACACGAAGGAGAGAGCCAGAGCCAGAGCCAGGGAATAAATAGCAGTGGATCAAGCTCTGATGCTTTATTTTCTCTGGGCTTTAGCAAGGGAGAAGTTGGTAGTAGCTCATGCGAGGGATAAGGAGGGTGGCTGGTTAGCGGAGCAGAACAAAGGCCCAGTCCGTTTCAGTATAGACCATAATCTACATTTGCTTCTGTTGCTAGTATTCTGTATTATATGTAGCATACATAATGCAGTACATATGTGTGAATATATATTTATATATACAAACACAGTGAGGTGCTCTTGCTGTGCCATCTTTTGTTTGTGCTTCTGCCACATACGCTGCATTTTAGTTGGAAGGAGAAGTGATATGAAAATGTAATGAAGCCTTTGTTTATACATGTCCTTTTGAGCGGAAAGACAGTTAAGAAGCATCAGCCTAGGCAGCATGTAGAAGTCATTTTCAGCAAACATTTATCCATGGAAGATTCATATCCCGAACCAATGAAAAATCCCTTATTAAGCACAAGGGGAAATCGAACCCACACAATCTCACGTTTTCAGGAGGGGACGGAGATTGATTTGACTTCTGCCAAACATATCTGATCCCCACCCCCAGAATCCATCTAGCGGGGGCAGAATGCCACAGCACTGCCCCCCTATCCTTCACCTCCTTCTCTTACAGCAGACAGGGTTTGGGTGCGGGGGGTGTGTGTGCTGTTGGGGTCTCTTTTTTTTGGGGGGGGGGGGGGGGGAGTTGGGTGGGGGGGTGGTTACTCGTT
>JBBKCR010000036.1:8523490-8538928 GCA_037577295.1 Ladigesia roloffi | reverse complement strand
ATTATGTATCTAAAATGGATCACATTTTTTTAGGTTAAGCTATAAAATGGCACAAAACAATCTTAGATTGACATAACAAATAATCCATAGCCTTTAGGTTTATTCACCTATAGCCCACATAACAAACAATAAATATTTTCCTATTAAAATTCTTAAAAAATTATTTTAAAAATATTTGAAACGTAATTTCTTCTTTTTTTTAAAAAACATGCTTAGTATTTGCCTTATCCTTTTGTTTTCTTATCCTGATTGTTTTCTTCAGAAAGCTTTCAGGAATGCAGACAATGATCATGTATACTATTGCTGCGAACATTCGAGCTGATTTCTGTATGAACAAGTCTAGTTTCTATACTGACTTCTAGAGAAAAAAATCTTTCTAACGAGATTTTTGCCACAAAACCACACCGGTTCCTAGATTGATTTCCAGAGAAACATCAGTTAACATGTTTTTTAGTCACTAAGAGTAAATTCCAGCTTACAGCGTTTTTAAGACACTGATGCTTCATTTTTGAAAAGGTGCTTTCAAGGCTGTTCTAAAGTGGGAGTCAAGCTGGCAGACCTTTAACAGATCTCAAGCAGGGGACACTGTCTTACCAGGGACCACTATGGGAATTTAGTTCCTGTCTTAATAACAGCAGCAGCCCAGCCAAAGTGGGAATCCCTCTATTTACACTCCACTTCCTCTCCCAGCAGGTGATGGGATACACCCCTCCCACCCACCCCCCACCTCGCCACAGGAAGCCTCAAGGACCAGGGTACACCCCATGACTTCTGCCTCTGCAGTGTTGACCACTTAATAAAGGCCCAGTTGTTGCAGGAAAGGTTACAAAGGTTCCGTGCCCTGTCTGGCACGTGAACAGTCATGGAGAAAACACGCAGCAGGTTAAGAGGAATTTTCTGCTAAAATTAGCCTTTGTAAAACAGATGACCGTGATCTCAGTCTTGCCTAAATTAAGGTTATCATCAGCATTCAGCCTAGTCAATGCATATACATCAGTTTTCTTTATTCATGCAAGAGCAGACAAACCCGGAGACAAATGTCTCAATTGTGCTGTGGGCCAGAGGACGCCTAGTGAGGATTAGCTTGCTAGCAAAGAAGGGAGATTAGCCCGGGAAACAATGGAGTCTGGATCATCTCAGCTAACACGGCTAACAGAAAGCAGATGCTAAGCCAGGCGGGTGGACGGACATGTCCAAGGCCCTTGATGGAGTGCCTAGGCCTGGTGTCAGGAGCTCCATATCTGACCTCGGCCTTTTTAGTTTTAAAGAAGCCTCACCTCTACCCAGCAAGACGGATGGGCTTTTAAGCTCATTAGCCCTGCAGCAGGAACTGTTTTATTTCAGGGTGGGGGTGGGGGGATGGAGGTGATCATCTGTTTGCTTCTGTCTGGGGACTGAATTAGAGCCCCATTGAGGGTCCTGGAGATCGAGGAGTTGTCGTAGTAAAGAAGAAAAACAGTCAAGCACCACAGCTTTCATGTTCTGACACGACGCGGACAGTGACAATACGTAAACAGTGGCTGGCCATGGTCAGGCCTGCATGTGAAAAACCTCATCAAGTTTCATTTCACACACTCTGAGTCAGCAGGAATGAACTGAGACAGGAAGACGTGCTTTCGATTCTGGACAGCTTCTCAGTCTACATATCCTGTCTGTCTCATAAAAACATTGTTTTTCAAACAGTAACTGGTGTAGTGGTGTCCAGATTATTCGATTATTTACTATGTTCCGTGTACATGGTAGAAATAACAATAAAAACCTACTTTATTTGACTACTTGAGATATACTGTGCATTTAAAAGTTATTTTTTTAAAGACAGTCTAATAATATGTATACGTGTATCTGTACACTCACTTCTCCTTCGCCAACATGGTTTTTTATAGATCAGTATCGCTCAAAAATGCCTTTGTGTCATTTCTTTTTACAGCCACTCAGTCCTGTTCTGATTTCAGGAACATATCTTTTTGCATGAGTGCTGGTGAGTCACACTATGATGGCACAATCATTTCAGACGATAATGATTATTCATTTCTCAAATACACTTCTGTGCCTCTGTATGAATACAGATGATCACTTTTCACACACACAAACTAAAGCTCCGCTAGTTAGATTTCAAAAAGCTGCGAATGACATTCTCATGCCCCATGCCGTGTCCCTGTCTCTCCTCAGCAGTTGAAAAAAGCCTTTAAATATCTTCTTCATTTGTATGACTGACTGTTGTACTGATATAATTGTATCTCTCATGTAAGAAGTAATATTAAGTGAACATACACAGGTAACATTTCTTGTCCAACACCTGCTCTTCTCTCAGCCGCACTCATGTATCACTGAGGCTTCACCTTTCCCCTCTCTCCTCTGCCTGACACTGCCTATTGAACAGCTAGATTGATCCTGGCCTGTGTCCATCTGCTGTGGGCCTGGCCCTGCAACCCTAGTGGCCTCCCGGAGAGGATCTGCAGGATGCCTGAGACAGCTGGCCATGATAACCAATCTGCCTCTTGCTGGCTTTGTGCAAAACAAGATAGCAGGCACCGAGATAGCACGAATTAATGCACGGACAAGTAATAGCCTGTAGAAGATGTCTGGCCAAGGAACAGCTCCTGTGTACATGGACGACCTTTAGATGGGATTTATGTTAAGGTTCTAAGAGAATCTATTGTGGGGTTCTTCATGTCAACATATATAGTTCTTCTGTGGAATTGTTTTAACCTTTTTTGGCACCTCCAGCTAGAAGACTTGCAGTAAGGAGTCACTTTTCAGTGGATAAGCAGCAACTTGGATGTCTACAACAGTGACTACATTCTCATTTTCTTTCTTTTGTGGGACATTTGTATTGTCTGTGCAGTACCAAAAAGGTAAACTCGACTTTTAGGAACACTTCTAGGTCATATAAACCTTTATTTAAAGAATCACGTACAACGATTCAACAAAGAACCATTTATGCATTCAGATTTTAAGATGTCATGGTCTCATGAAGGACTTATGAAGAATCCTCTTTAAAGAATGTATAGAGTACATTCTTAGTTTATTGCAACCTTTTTTTAAACCGATCTTCTACAAGTTTGTCATTACCTCATGCTCACTATTGCGAAGCTAATGCTAGCACACACCCTTGGGTATGGCTCTCCACTTTTGGCTGGATGCCTTGAGCACACCTGTGCCTACAATTTGTGAGGCTGACAGGAGCTTCAGGGCTCATGGAGGTCATCCTGGATCAACTACGGCACAGGGTGTCAATCTCAGGCGCTAAAGTACTACAGATCTGCAGAAATAATTCTCTCTAAAGCACAATTCGAGGTGGATTAGTACTGCAGGAGAGTCTTTTTGAGATTTGACTGGCCAATTTGCAGGGAATATATAGCACAGATTGTGTGTGTCCAATGGAGCACATTCAGTAACAACAAGGACAATTCACACAGCTGTGCCTATACTTTTATTCCAGTAGAATGAGGTGGATTAAAACAGGACCACTACTACTGTGGGACAGTGACAAAATGGGTCCTTTGAGCAATGACACAGAAGACCCCATTTCACTTCTTTTTGCGTATCATAATATATAAAAAGCCTTCACAGAATGCAAAAGGCTAGTTCTTGACCAGCTTATGGGTTCTTCCTAAAATCTTTACATCATGTAAAGGTTCATTATACCTTTAAAACGTTCTCACCACATTTCACTACAAAAATGTTTCTTAAAGAATGATCCATTGAAAGTTTTTTCTTTTATGACATCAAGCTGGGATTAATTTCTTTTCTTCATGTGGAGATCTGAGTTCAGCCACTTACAGAAGTCCATTCACTCCGGATTTAGAGTTAAAGAACCACAGGCGCAGCAGATTTGTCCTGAATTATGAAATAATGAAATAATTCAATTCCCTGGCCTGTAATCACTTAAACTCTAGTTCCTCCTGAGGTCAAACCAAAGCAGCTTGAATAGGGCTTTACGCTGAGTTATGCTCATGGATGCATTTGTAATTAGCTGAGGGGTTTTATTAGGTGTGTTAAATGAGGTATGCTGCTAAACTCTGCAGCACAGTGGGCTTCCAGGCCTCGGGTGTGACACCACTGATCTACGGTGAAGCAGATGCAGTGTAGCCGAGCCCGCAGGAGGCATGTCAGTAATGCGATGATTATCAGCATTGAGAGAACACAGAAGGCCGCCTGTTCTTGACGCTGCCTGGGCCAGAGACGCGGTGGCTGTTGGCCAAACCAGGTGTGCCTGGAAGCGGGGGAGTGCGCAGGGAAGAGCGATGAGGGCAAAAAGGGATGAGGCTTTGCAGTAATGACAACAGCTCACAGAGTGGCTAGACAGCTGTAATACCAGGCAACACACCTGGTGGTTAACCTGTTAAGGCCTAGACTTATTATTCAGCTGTTGATCGAAATCCTTCAGCAAATTCCACTAAACTAATGCATGAATGGTATCAACACGGGTCTTTGCAGTTTAAGGGGTTTACAGAGGGAAGGAGATTTCAGTGCATGGACGGTTTGTTGTCAGGGCACCTTCAGCTCATTGATAGGTATTACTCTTGTACAGGTAGAGACTGGAGCCAAAACGCAGATAAACAAATTGCTCTAGCCTTTTAAGTTTTTGACTGCATAACTGCTCTTGGCCGGACATTTTGGAATGGTGGACCCATAAAGGGTTGAAAAACCCAGGCAAAAGTACTAATTTCTGGCACATTCACATCTGGCCTCTATCATACTGGAGTAATGGCATAATATTATTTTGTCAAAAGCAATCCTGTGGACAGAAACTGATCAGTGATTAATAGGGAAGTGGGTGGCTAAATTCTATAAGCTGTAATTGTACACCAGAATATTAGATATAAGTCATAATGTGATTATTAGGTGGCAAGTGCATGGTATGTGTCTCTACAATTGTCAATTCTAGCTTCCTCCTGAATGTGTTTGCCGATTGGCTCCAATAACGTAGCAAAAATAACCCAAAAAAATCTGATTGCCTCTATGCATTAAGTGAATTGGCATTACTTGTCATGATGCTGTTTTTAATGAGCAGCTGTGGTATGTAAGTTGTGGTTTGTGCAGCACATGAAAGCTGCCGCCAGGAACTGCTTGCGTGTGTGATGACCTCTGCTTGAAGCCGTGGGTGTGATGGTGCTCTTCTGCAGAAGGGAAGTGGCATGACATGCTAGGAAATGGCCAAACAGCTTAAATTTACTGGACTAAACTGGGATGAACTGGTGCTGAAGGCAACCACAGCTGTCATCATACCGAAAGTGTAAAACAGACTTTCCGGCCGGTGCAGAGCTAGAGGCAATGTAGTACGAAAGTATTAAATATAACAAGAAAAACAAGACAGTAAGGAGTAATATACACACACGAACAGAGAACTAAAAATGTGGCTGAATTTGATCAAGTTCCTAATAAAATGTCAACATGTTATGTGCAAACATATTGTTTATGTTCATGATTTATGTTGTATTCTCATGGAAATGAAGGGTACAAATAAATCAGGTACATTCCTTTGAGATGATTAAAAGCAAGAATAAACGTTTGAAACTGAAAGCTGTATCGCCAGAACCTCCCTCCAACCCTTCAGGGGGCCTCACATTTATCATTTTCGTGGAAACCACCGACAAACCTAAGCATATTTGGTACATCCTGTAATGTGGGAGGAGAGAGGAGGAGCCATATTCAAATGAACCGGCTTTTGCATGAGTCTAAAAATTATTTGCGTGTTATTATCTCGTATTATTATGAGAGATGATAGTATACAAACCTGTATTGAAAACATTATATTAGACTCATTTTAAAGGATGTAAACCAACATAAGCAGCAGTGGACTAGGTCCATACCCCTAGCACCCCCACTTTCTGTGGGTCTGGTAAAGGTTGTGAATTTTGTGGCTTATTTGGTCAGTTAGGTGGGGCACCAGGTGTTCAAATGTTCCGATAGAGAAAATCTGAGCCAAAACAATGTGTTGTACATCTGCTTAATATTTTGTGGGCCCCCCTTGTGCCATGGAAACCGCACTGACTCGTTGAGGCATGGCCTCTTCAAGACCTCTGGAGGTGTGCAGTGGTATCTAGTGCCAAGACGTTAGAAGCTGATGATTTGAGTCCTATAAACTGTGAGGGGGAGCCTTTGTGAATCAGAGTAGTCTAGATGCTCAGTCCCACAGATGATCAGATCTGGGAATATGGAACCCATTAAAAACTCTTTGTCATGTCCTTCAAACCATTCCTGAAGATGACAGTGTGCACTATCCTGCTAAAAGAGGCGACTTTCATGAGAGAATATTGTTGTCATGATGAGATGTACTACAGCTTTTAGGTAGGTGGTACATATTAAAGTTACATCCACATGAATGCTAAGACTGCTGTTTTTCCCAGCAGAATACTGTCCAGAGAGTCACACTGCCTCTGCCTTCTTTCTATCATGTATCATGGTGAGAGGTAAGTGATGCATCTTCACTTGCATTTCCACATGACATCTTTTCCATTACTCCATGGTTCTGATGCTTATGTCCCAATTGTAAACATTTAATTGGTGGGCAGATGTCAGCATTGGAACACTGAATAGTCTTTAGCTACACACCCCTGTAAGTAATAAGATGTGATGCACTGTGTTGCCTTGTGAAAAAGTTTGCTAGCCGACATGAAGTAAAAAAAAACTTAAGTAATGTTCTCATGGGGACCTATGAGAATCATTGGTAGTTTGACTAATGCTGTAAGATTACATTGTCCGTCATTTATCGCAAACAGCAGTACACCAAATTCAACAGAACTGGGGAAGCAGATAGAGAAGCACATTTTTAAAACAATAAAAACTTCAAGCTAACAACGGAAAGACACTTTGCGGAGTGAGAAGTACTCAGCTGCCTACTTACCTACCTTCTCTCACTGAACATTTTACCTGCCATAGCTGCCAATTGTCTAGTAAACTTATGCAAAATAGAGATAAAAATATAGTTATGTACAATATACTGTAATATAGAGTCACATTTTACAGAGTTCTACTTGTGAGAAGCTGACCCAGCCAGCATTTTGGGTTAAATATGGATAGGATCAATGAACCTGAAAATATGCTGCTTATTTGGGCATAAGACTGGGAACCTTAATCAAAACATAAAATACTGAAAATCAAGTCCACCCATACATTATTTAAACCACTTATCCTTAACCAGGGTCAAGGAGGTGCTTGAGACTGTACAGCAGTTATTGTAAAAGAGAAAGAAACACCCTGGACAGGCCACAATCGCAGACAAACCAACTCACATATACACATCTTGTGGCAATTTAGTTCAATTTGACTGAACTGCATATGTTTAAACTGAGGAGGGACACAACATGGAATCCAGGCCCCTCTTGTTGTGAGGCTACAGCCTCACCCTACCAGGCTGCCCAAAAAACCTTTTTTCTCCAAATCTTTTTCTCCAAATCTTTTTTCTCCAAACATCTCCATTTGTTTTTATTGCACAGCAGCTATCCTTCGCATCTAAGAAAAGAATGAAACAACAGGAATGGTGTGAAACAGGGGCATATCAAGCTTTCCAAAAGTGTGTTCTGTGATGGGGAAGCCAAGTTATAAAAACAATTTATTCACTTTAATACAGTATAATCTGACGTAAATGGGGGGGGTGGAATACGCCCCTGGTTTGAAATTAACTATACTTGCTTTATTTTTTGTTTGGACACTGACGATATGTATCATTGCACCCTTATTGAGCAGTTACACCGTACTCCATGCAGCATGCTGTATCTTTGTGATCTCTAAAGCATTCCAGGCTAGTGCTGTAATGTGCATGTGAATGGGACATGTTGAAAGACACATTCATGTAGGATTGACTCAAGGAAATGGAAAAGAATTTCGCTACACAAAAGCTCATAGCACAACGTATCCTTGTCAGCTTAGCACACATTCCTTCAGGCTTACGTAATTAAATCAAATTACATGTTTCTATGTAGCCCATAGGCTGTGCTATAGCACGTTCTATTAAGTAGGCTAACAACTGAAAATAAAATGTCATCATGTTTTCAAATAAGCAGAGGAATGGTTGCGGCCTAGTGATGTGTAAAGCTCAGCCGCAGTGATATTTTCAGCCTTGTGTGGGTCCAAGGCTGACGTAAAGATCAATACCAATAGGACACCGGGAAATCAAAATAAGAGCAACAAGTGCACGTTTGATTTCAGGGAAATGTCATTAAGCTTTTGAGAGTGTGTGTGTGTGTGTGTGTGTGCGTGCATGTGTGTGTGTGCGTGTGTGTGTGTGTGTGTGCGTGATAAATGGCTTTTAGGAGAGCACTGTAGAGGCACAATTAAGATTCCATCAGGATAAAGGTAATGGTGAATTATTTACATTAACCAGAGACCGGGCTCATCCAAACACGGCAGCACAAATGGAAAAAAGGCTGAAGCTGCCTTGCAGAGACGGCTGGGACATCTAATTAATTAAGGAAAGGCGACACTGGCACGGGAGAGCCAGAGTGTGAGCATGTGTGGTCATGTATTGAACCATTTATGGGGACCAAATGTGCTGCTTTTGATTTTATTGCTTTGTTTTTTTTGCAGTTACAATAAAATGAAACATAAAGAATGTATTTCCTTTTAGTGACTGAGTTCATCGTTAGCCTTCAGAGATGTGGATATATATACAGTGCTGGGAAAAAAGTATTTGCACTCTCTTGATTTCCTCTATTTTTGCATACCTGTCACACTAAATGGTTTCAGATCCTCATGCAAGATGAAATATAAGACAAGGAGGACACGTATAAACAGCTTTAAAGTTATCATTCTTATATGATGGAAATAAGATAGTTCAAAACCTTTATGAACCATGTGAAACAGGCGATTGCCCCAAAACTTCAGAACTGTATTATCTTAAGCAGCAACAACCGCCAACGAGTTATAACTGGAGTATAACTGGAGTGCAGTCTTTCACTAGGGAGGAATGTTGGCCCACATTTCTTTGCAGAATCTCTTAAACTCAGCTATATTGGATGGATTTTAAGAATGAACTGCATATTTAAGTTTCAGCCCCAACATCCCATTGGAGTTCAGGTCAGGGCGAGGCCACTCCAAAACATTAATTT
The DNA here is from genome assembly GCA_037577295.1 of Ladigesia roloffi. NCBI lineage: Eukaryota > Metazoa > Chordata > Actinopteri > Characiformes > Alestidae > Ladigesia > Ladigesia roloffi. The sequence goes on along the minus strand of JBBKCR010000036.1, from coordinate 8,529,875 downwards.
TGAGAAGTGGTCTTCCTCCTGTGCTTTAGATTGTTGCCTTGCTGCATAAGCCAGTTGTGATTAGGCTTCAGAACATGCCTGAAAATTCTCCTGAAGCATCATGCAGAGTAGAATCCACGTTTCCATCAATTATGGCAAGTCAACCTGGTCCTGATGCAGCAAAGCATCCCCATAACATCACACTACCACCACCATGTTTTACTTTTGATATGATGATCTTTTTGTTGAATACTTCAGGCTAGACATAACAGAATCCCTGGCATCAATCCAAAAAACATTATTCTGAAAGGCCTGAGGGTCTCCAAACTGCAAATGTGAGGCTGGTGTACCTCTTGCTTAGCAGTGGTTTGCATCTTTTATTTATATCTCTTTCGAATAGAGTTCACAAAAAGTGACACATATAGCCACTCTGTGCTCAATAACACGATCTATCAAAAATCACTATGATTTCTTTGTGGTCTGTTGTGAACTGTGTCCATCCTGGACTCTTGTTGCTTTTTGTCTCATTGCCTTCACAACTTGTACCAACATAACAAAGATTTCATACTTCAAAAAGTAGAACGCTCATGGGAAATATGTGCTCTGTGTTGCTGTTCACCATGATGTGTAAATGTAAATGTGGGTGAGTACGATGTGACATTGTATCTGAAACTAAACAATTAGATGTGGTTGGATGCAGGGGCTGTCAATCAAAAGGTGGTAATTAATATGCACTCAACTAGGGTTCACACTCTCAAAGCAAAAAAGAAAGATACAAAGAAACAGGCAAAGAAAAAAATGGGGGGAATATTAAATATATATTTCGGAGATTTCTTTTAAGGGTCTCTGAAACGTTTGAATTCTTTTGCAGAAATGTGGATCTTTAAATGAAAACCATTTGGGCCATTTACAGCACAGCCTCTGCTGCATCGTCCAAACCGCAATTCATGGTCTGAAACGTTCAGACTGACATACCTGCCCTTTCAGTGATAAAGCTGTGAGTGTGTCAGTGTTACAACAGAAAGAAAAAAACAGCAAGTCTAAGCCTCCGGGCGCTTGAGGAAAGTGTTCAGCAAACTCTGTAAACCGAAAGAGATGCTGTCTTCAGCAGTCTGTTATTCAGAACAGCCAACTCATAACAATTCTAACCTCAGACCCTTCACACAATTGCGCTTGTTTAGAGGTTAGATATGCAAACATTTGCACGCATTCTCGCCTTTCTCAAACAGGGTGTGCGTTTCGCTCGGGTTCAGCAGGCATGCGAGTGTTTCTTGGCAACAGCGTAGCATTTTGGCCTTGTTCCCTTTTCGGAGAACTATGAAGGGAAACCGGGTGAGGAACAGAACGCAGGCGAAGAAACACTGAACAGATACAAACATACGGCTTAGTTGTTTTTCTTTTTTATTGTTTCCAGATATGTTCATGTTTATTCAAGCCTCTCCACAAGATATAATCCAATGTTGGTGAGATGGTCATGAATGCTGTTTGTACGAACTGCTATCAGTCTTGCAGCTTTTTTGACACCTCGCTACAACGAAAGTGTTCTGAAGGAGAAGTCTCCATAGAAGCCTTTGGTTTGAAGTGCAGAGTTCCAAGGATTTTAGCACCAAAATGCCATATCAGCATTTTTATATGTCGCTCTGTTTACAGTATAAATCACAAACATAGAATTAGGTAATTCTACTACAATGGGAAAATTTGCGTCCTTTCTGTTAAATTATATTCACAATTTGAGGTCAAAGTAATATTCAGAGATCATCTCCATGAGCTCTACCACATGATCTCTGATCTTTGATTGATTACCCTGTCAATTTGTGCAATTCTAATGCAACTTATTACATTAACACAACTTATTACATTTTTGGTATTCAGCAAGAATTTAGGAGTTTTAGCAAAGTAACAACTTTTTCACCCCCAACTGTTTGCACCCCTGTTACTGTAAGTGTGTCTGTATTAGTATCACCGGCACAGTCATAGCATTAGTGTGACTCACAGGAAACGACAGCATTTGATCGGATGAAGGCTGTGGTAGAATGTAAAATAATCTGTCACAGTGTCCATTTTTGCCACTTTTTTTATTATTACAGAAAGGCCTGCCAAAATGGACTCACCAACCCTTTGGACATCCTAAAAATATATGTTCATTATTTGAATGGTTTTGATCCCTAATGGAATAACGGTGAAGACGCAAACATAAACCCTGCTGCCATCTACTCTTAGTTTACCTGTAGGTATCAAGGCTGCCGCTTTCAAAGTTTGGGAATGTAAATTGTCCACTTCATGTAGAATGACCCATTTATGAAGAGTAAATGAGCCCTAACCCTGCTACCAGCATTTCATGCTTATTTGTATAAGCTTTTCTGAAGCACATAGATCTTCTGTGGCCTAGCTAGCAACCCAGGCATGATTTGAAAAGTGCGTGCTCGGAATGTGCCATAAAGAGCATAATTGAGAGATGGCAGGTTGGTTTTGGTCTGCTCCGAGGAGCCTCAACACGAAGTGGAATTTCAAGTGTGTTTTATGAGTATAAATCTTGGTTTCAGTTTAGGTTTGCCCTCTTACTCAAATGGCTTTTCAAACAGTTCTTTGCACTTACAAATGACTTTTCAAATTTACATTAACACAGCACTTTCTGAGTGTAGAAAGTTTTCTGTAACACTACACAGCCCACCTAACTGTCTCTAGAAGACTTCAACTTCTAACTTTACTGCTGAAAAGAGAGTAGATCTGACTTGTTAAAACCCTTAATATACACGATATAGATAAAAGTATTGGGACACACCTACTAATTATTGAATTCAAGTGACCCCTTTCTTCCAGTGAAGGGCAATCTTAATGTTTTAGCATATCAAGACATTATGGACAAGGCCATCCTTCCAACAGTATAGTTTGGGAAAGAAAAGATTCTATTCCCAGTGTCCCAGTTCACAAAGCAAGCTCCGAAAAGACATGGTTGGATGAGATCAGTGTGGAAGAACTTGACTGCCCTGCCCAGGTCACTGACCTCCACCCCATCCAATACCTTTAGGATGAACTGGAATGGAGATTGCATGCCAGGCATGTCTGACCTCATAAAATCTCTGTGGGCACAAATCTCACAGAATATCCAAAATCTTGTGAAAAGCCTTTTAAGAATCATGGAAGTTGCTCTATCTGCAAGCTTTTTCAGCTATAGCAGCAAAAAAAATCGATGTATTTGAATGCAATTTCATTAAAGTCCCTGTTGGTGTAATTGTTAGAAATCCCAATAAATATGTCCATATAGTGCATTGAATTTGGTAATTAGATGAAGCACATGAAGGCGCCTGCTGCAGAAGTGTTTATGTGCGTGTGCGTGCATGGACGAGTAAGCAAAAGAATATTGACATGCTCTTCCGATATTTCATCTGTGATCCTGCTTGCCTGTCAAAAGTGCTGATCACTCTGACGTTTGATTGGCCTGGAGAACATGGCGGCCTGACCCCATCATTTGTCATTAATGAAGCAGGAGGAGGTTGCTAGGCAGAGTCGCCAGGGGAATTAGCATGCTAATTAGCTCCTCATCTGGCTGGAGGACGTGCCGTCTTCAGAACCCAGCTCTCAAGCCCAGATGGAAATAATGTGCAGGAAATGTAAACCACTTGTCTTCTGGGGTAAAATGAGGGAAGATGTCTGCCAGGGGGAAAGATATCCCGCACCACTCTCCCATCTCTAGTTTACCTCCTGACCACATAAATCTAATATCAACATGTTTACTGATGCTCTCTTTCTGAAATATCATCTGGATGAATGCACTCATTGGATTAATTCCCATGGAAGCTTTCCAGGGTCAGTTGACCTAATTTATTATTACAGCATAATAGCATTATGGCATTAGCACATTAGCATTTTTGTCTAATTATAATTACATAATAACACATGAAGGAAAAAGCTGTGAGATATTGGCACTGTGGTTCAGCAGTTTTAAGGACTAGGTTATGTTTTTTTTTGACAGAACTGCTACTTGTAAAAATGTTTTAACATCTGTTTAATAAGCTGGAGTGATACTAAAAATATTTTGGCATCTTACACACTCCAGTAAATTTGAAGACTTTGTGTTCCAAACAAGACTCAGGGAAACTTATCTTTATTTCCTGCAGGTTGCATCGCTTTCCTCACTGGCCTTCCCTAAAAGTCAATTGGACAGTTCCAGCTCATTGAAAATGCTGCTGCCAGAGTTCTAGCCAACACAAAGAAAATAGATCACATCAGTCTGGTTCTCAGGCCCGGGCACTTGTTCCCATTTCAAAACAGAACAAACTGTAAAGCATTTCTCATTGTGTACAGGTCACTCAATTGTTTGGCCCCTAAATACATCTAATGTATATAATCCTGATAGGTCTCAATAGGTAGTGTTTATCCACTACGCTGTCCTAACAACTGCCCATCAGATCTGCACCAACTGTGTTGCACTGTTCCCTTCCGGCTTCTTTTAAATAAATGCACTTCTAGTACTTTCAGTTTTCTTCTAGTGTCTTCTAATGTATTCTTTTATTTATTATCTACAATTTTTATTTTTTTCTGTTTTATTTTATCTTTATTCTACTCATATAAAGCACAATGGATGGTCTTTGTGTATGATAATGTGCTATATACAAATAAACTTGTCTTGACAAATAGAATGCCTCCCAGCCAATGGCACTGAACTAACTTTTCAACCAATCGAAACATTACAGCTGATTGCATTTCAGTTGCATGCATCCCTGACATGTTTTTGCTTTATTCCATAAACACCGATGCAATATATTTTTGATAAGCTACTTTACCTGAGCAGAGTTGCAATGCGGCAATATAATCCTCTATTCTTGTGATATATAACACAATTGACCTATTTTTGCTCCACCCACAGTACAGTCTTTCATGGTGACTGTTGCTAAGTTGTGCAAACATTAGAGCTGGAGTATGTTATGATTACAAATAGAATGTAGGAACGTCAAGAATGATAAGAATGCATTCACCATAATTTTATAATAAGACAAACTACAAATAATCTATCCTAGCACTATCCAGGTTTACATTCAAATGTATAATTAATGTGATTATTATCTGAAATAATTAGTATAATTTGTAATTGTTTCATTTCTTTGTTGGTTTACGCAATCTGTCATGTTGCTAAAGCCGAACAAAAATGGAAACACCTGATTGGACTTTTTTATTTACATTTAAACAATTGATTCAACAAATTTCTCTCTATTAAGTCATTTTCAATTGATATGGCAAGCATACACATAAACGTGTTAATGGAAACCCCGCTAACATGCAAAATAAACACCATTTCAGCCATTTCAACATAAACTACAGTGTGAGCTACAGTTTCATGTTGCATTGGACTTTTGCAAGCAGTCTGTAAAGAACATATGAAGGAACATATTTGTTGGGAGCATAGATTGATCAGTTGGCTGTTTATGCACAACCTTTCATACCACGCACATTCATCCTAACTATATGCTTTCATTTTACAGTAAATATCACTAAGTAATTGGAGATGTTTTCCACCATCTTCTCCCAAATCTCTTCTTTTTAAATACAGGTGGCTCCTTACCAAGGTATGCCAGGCTTCTAACTTTGTGGACACAGTTTGCAGAAAGCCCTTACCTGTTCCAGCATGACTGTGTCCCAGTGCACAAAGTGAGCTCTATAAAGATGGATGAGTTCAGTGTGGAAGCACTTGACTGGTCAGCACAGAGACCTGACCTCAACCCCATCCTGCACCTTGGGCCTTCTTGTCCAACACCTGTGTCTGACCTCATAAATGCTCTGTAGAATAAGTGGGCACATATTCAAACAGCAACTCTCAAAAATCTTGTGGAAGCTGTTATAGCTTTAAAAGGGGGGACTAATTCCATATTAAAGTCTATGCAATGTCATTTAAGTCCCTGTTGGTGTAATTGTCAGGCATCCCAAAATGTTTGACCATTGTAAGTTGTATATTGAGAATATTCATAGTAAGCTAAAGAAATGTGAGTGGTAAGCAAAATTTGCTTATTAAGATTTCTTGAAGAAAACAAAATAAGCAAAGAATACGTAAAAAATACAGGCAAAAAAATGTCCAGAAACGTAGCTACTGGATTGTTGTCATCTCCGGCTCGGTGTGTGTGGCGGAGCAGTGGATGCTCAGGGCTGTGGTGTGTGTGTCGCTGTGGTCTCTGGCAGTTGTGTGGGATCGGGCTGGTCATGATGGTTGAGGGCGGTTCGGGAGCAGGACTGGGTTGGTGGCTACTGGGTACGGCCAGTCTGTGGGTGGACACAAAGCCCTACAGAAATACACTTCTCACTTCAGGACCAAACTCTGGGCTTCAGGCCAACACTCATAGAGAGAGAGAGATAGAGAGATAGAGAGAGAGAGAGAAAGAGAGAGAGAGAGAGAGAGAGAGAGAGAAAGAGAGAG
>JBBKCR010000036.1:8486762-8501690 GCA_037577295.1 Ladigesia roloffi | reverse complement strand
AATAGTTCACCCCAAAATGAAAATTTGGTGTTTATTTCCTTACCCCCAGGGCATCCAAGTCGAAGGTGACTTTGTTTTCTCAGCAGAACACAAGCGCAGATTATTAGCGTTAGCCGTAGCAGTCTGGTAGTCATTTAATGAAAGTGGATGAGTGTCAAACCTTTCAAAGTAAAAAAAAAACATGCACAGACAAATCCAGATTACACCCTGTGGCTCGTAACGACACATTGATGTCTTAAGAAATTAACCAAATGGTTTTTGTGAGAAACTGAACAGTATTTATACATTCATGTCACCTTCAACTTGGATGCCCTGGGGGTAAGGAAATAAACACCAAATTTTCATTTTTGGGTAAACTATCGCTTTAAGATAGGTGACAAGTGACTACGAAGACAACAAGCTCTAAAGTCCCACATTGTGAACATTTAATGACAATTGGATCAATAGAAGATGGAGGTAAATATGTTTCTAAGGCTGCTTGCAAATATGGAACAAACTTAAATTAGAGCTAAAAGGGAACAATCTGCAAAAGACCCCAGTGATTTTCTTCTGGCCTTCTTCAGCACGGGTGAGATCTCATATCATTCAGACATTTTAAAATCCATGTTAACTGGAAGTTACATGTAAGACACCTTCATGAAAAATAGAAAGCATGGAGAGCCTGAGAATATGCATCCTGCTTTAACTTTGTTATGTTAAATACCACATAGATCACATAGAAGAACATGAAGTGTATTTTTCACTCTCTTCTGGTTTTCACAGTGTCCTGAAAGTGTTTCCTCATACTCTAATTTGCTTTAGATAAATGTGCCTGTCAAATGAATGGTGGAAAATGGTGGAAAAGCAGAAAATTGTTATATGATGTTCATAGAATCATCTCTGGTATACATGTATTTTTGAACGTTGTTTTATATTTTATATTGAATATAATGTTTTTGTTTTATTACAACACTAGACCACTCAAGACCATGTGTTGCAGAGATTTCAGTAACATATCAAACACTCTGCTTAAACCACTGCAAAAACTACATTTTTTATTCATTTGCACATTTTGTGAATGTGAGAACATGGGAGTATAAGGGAAAGCACTAACCAGACAGGGTTTTGCATGAACCAAATCATGAGGAACCATTTTGAGGGAGGTGGGCTGATTATGTTTTTTTCCTTGCTACATTTAATAAAAAGTTATGGCGTGTTCACATACAGCCAACACCATGACGTATTAATCTGAAATTAGCCTTAAATTACTTCACCTCAATGGGCTCTGGCTACTTGCTCTTAGTTATGCTAGCTGTTAATGTTATTTTTCTAATATAGTTTCAATGAAGTTCCTGTGAAAGAACCTGTCTCTTAAAGGGGACATATTATGCAAAACTTATTTTTTGCATCCTTTCATATTTCCATTTGGGTCTCTACTGCTCCTATAAACACATCCATGCAAAAAATCCATCCATTTTCTGTGGTGTCAGGAATCATATGCTGCTATGAGCCGTTTGGACAGCTCCTATGTCCTGATGTCAGAATAAGGACATTTTAATAGAGGCACCCCTCACCTGTCGATCCCCCACCCACTAGATTAGTTAAAGATCTGCCATTTGTCTGCTGGTTCAAGAGCATGCATAAGAAACGGAGCTCTATGGCTACAGGCAAAGGCAAGTCACACATGAAGTGTTGCGTTATCGCTGCAAAAATTCAAACATGCAGGGCTGGATAGCACCTCTGTTTCTGTCATTTTCACACATGTCAAACGCTCAGAATAAACATGTGATGGGTGGGGCATGGCCAGCAACCACTTATTTGCATAAAAATGAAAGAGCCTTTAAACGGCTCATTTTCAAAGGGACTGAACTTGGAAAGAATAAAGCTGGTGAAATCTCTTTTTGTGAGAATGATTTTAGGCAAAGGATTTATTAACATATGCTCTAGCCAATACACCTATTATAACTAAAATTAGTTCTGCATATTATGTCCCCATTAACTGTCATTAGGACGGTTATAAGGACCTTGTAAAGTTATTATTGTGGGCTCCTTGTCACACACCTATAAACATTGATGTAAATGCAGATACCCCTCAGCCCAGCAGTATAACACCCAGTGCAATGCATGTCTTGATAACCCTCAGTGAACCTGGATTTATCGCTTGAGAAGTATGAAAAACATAATGTTCTCTGGACCGCCTGTGCAGCAGATAAGAGCCTGTGGTGTGTTTGTATGCATGAGTGTGTGAAGGGAAGGTTTCTTTAACCTGTGTGCTCCTGTCCTCTTGCTGTCATTGTCAGCACTTTGTCCGTGGGCGCCAGTAAATAAAGTACAGCCAGCTAATTCCCTTGACATTTACACAGCTACCTCAGTGAGTCAGACTGGAGAGAGAAAGAGAGAGAGAGGGAGAGAGATGAAGAGAGAGCACAATTAAGAGGGAGGGAGAGCACAATTAAAGGATGAATGGATTGGTTTCCCTGCCCATGAAGTGCACAGAAGACTATTCCTCAGGTTTTGCTTCAGCTGCTGTAATCTCAGAGAGAGCGTCAGTGTGTGAGAGTGTGTGCGTCATAAGGGGAGCTTGTTACCTCACGGGAGTCAGAGAGGGCATGCAGAACACAGCACTGCCATCTATCTCACGCAACAGAGTCATCGCCATACCCCTCAGTGCACTTATTCCTGTTTCTGTACACAAAATACACCAGCTGTGGTGTGACACAGACTATTTATGTGGGGCATTTTTTTTGTTCATCATTTGTGTACTAGAATTGCTAGAAAACTAATAAAGAATTTATTACTAAAGCTGAATAAGTTTGGATGGTCATTTACAGCATGTAATAACCGCTAAAACAACCTGCAAAATTGTAATAGTTTCTGAGAAATGTACCCTTACGCCTCTTTTCACTTCTGACTGTTTAAAAGTATTTATCAGTCCCAACCCTTAACTGTATAACAACACCAAAAGATACATAATAATAATAAAGTGGCCCACAGTCTGAAATGCATTCTCTGTATTTAACCCATTAACAAAATGTAGCAGTGTGAAGCCAGTGGCACAGGACCAAGGGAGCAGTATGTTGGAATGGTATCTTACTCATAGATAATGCATAGATGACACTCGCAGTCCTGGGAATCTGCAGGGGAAACTCCCTAACCACCAGCCACCCCATAACAGTAATAATAATAATATTATCATCATCATCATAATTAGAATCAGAAACAGAATAAAAATTAGAATTAGAATCAGAATCAGAATAAGAATACTTTATTAATCCCCGAGGAAATTGTTTAATCATCAGCATCATCATCATCATCATCATCATCATAAGGTGGCATGGTGGCACAGTGGGTAGGACTGTTGTCTAACAGCAAGAGGGTTGTGGGTTTGGCTCCTGGCCAAGAAGTTGAGGGTCCATTCTGTTTAGAGTCTCCATGTCTGCATGAGTTTCCACCAGGTACTTTGTTTTTCTCCCACAGTCCAAAGACATTCATGTCAGCTATTTTACAGGCTAAACTGCCTCTAGGTGAGAATGTGTGAATGTGTTTGGCTTTGTGTCTGCTCTGTGATGAACTGGCAACCTAAAGTAGGATCTTTCTCTGTCTTTTCCTCCAAGAGCACCGGGAAAGGCTCCAGCACCCCCACAAAACTGGGCTGTTCAGACAATGGTTGGATGGATAGGCATGCCTTCCGTCCTTTGGTGTCCTTTTTCTGTTTTCTGGAGCAAATTCAGCAAAATATTTGATCTGAGATGTATGTTTGCTCATTTAGCATGCTGTGTCAAAGAATGAAAACAATTAAAACCTCTACATAAACAAAGTTTTGAGGTAATGCTTGAGGACATTGCAAAAACACAACCATGTACACCAATAACAATATCCAAAATGCACCCATGATAACCAGTAACAATAACCAAAATGCACCCATGATAACCAGTAACAATAACCAAAATGCAACCATGTTAACCAATAAAAATTGTCTTATTTACTTCAGAGGGACAAACTCCAAATATTTGGATCCAAAATTTCCACCATACTTAGGCAGAGAATACAAAAGGCAATGGGGATTTGTGCATTTGTCTGGTTACACTATTATATTTCTAGCATGTTGATTTGCACTACAATTTAAAATACTAAATACATTTTAGTATTAGGGACAGTGTTTTTAAGATCCAGCATCTACCAACCCTCCAAGTTGTGGATTCTACAAGAGATTTGAGTGTGTTCTGTGTTGTCTGGCACCAAGATGTTAACAAGAGATAAAGTTAATATATTACATTAGAAAAGATCCTTTATTAGATGTTGTGAGGAGGGTTATATCTGTCAGATGCACCATTGGATTGAAATCTGGGGAATCTGCAGGCCAAGGCAACACCTTGAACTCTTTATCATGTTCAGCAAACCCATTCCCAAACAATGTGTGCAGTGTCAGGGAACATTGTCCTGTTGAAAGAGGCCACTGCCATGGGGGAATAGTATTTCCTTTAAGGGGTGTACTGGTTTCAGTGGTGTGAAACAATGTTTAGCCAGGTGGCACATGTCAAACTGATATATTCTTGAAACCCAACACCCAGATTTCCCCAGCAAAATATTGCTCAAAATATTTTTCTCCTGCTCCTGCTTGCTCCAGTGGTTGTTAGTCCTAGATGTTACAATTTTACAATAATGACTCTTACGATGTTTAAAGTCACTGAGCTTCACCGTACAACTCTTTCTACTGCCCATATTTGTGTATGGATGTTACAGGGCTTGGTTGTATGAGCATGGCTGAAATGCCTTAACTCAATATTTAGGAAGAGTGTCCAACTGTCTTATTTTGTAGAACAGATCAAATATATGTAATGTGGCTCGACTGGAGTTTTAAACCCACACGCACACACAGGCAGCCAATCACAAGACACATACAATCAACTCAATAACAAGCAGTACTTTAATCAAACACGAGACAGGTGGACACATCGTTAGTCACCTAGCAACCCAGCTAAGGAGCTAACGAAGCCTTACACTCTCACCTGGATTGCTAAGGCACCAAACGACCTCACATAAACCAAACCAAGACATCGTACACACGTGCCCAGGGCAGTGAACCACCTAGTACTCCGGCGACGGACACCGTTGGGGGCGTGTCTGAGACGGACCAGACGTGACAGTGGGGAGTCAACAATCTGACAGTAATCTCTGGAGTAACTCTTGTCTGAACCCAAAGCTCCTGCTCAAACTGACCTTATGGTAACATGCTAACAAATCCAGCACCCAGATACAGCCATGTTGTTATTGTTATTGAATGGGATGCATGTGGTGGACCGTGGGGATGATGCGTTTTGACTTTCCATTCTATCCGTTGAAATTACACAGGGAATGCAACTTTGGGAAATGGCCACTCCAGTTCTTTACCAAACTACATAATAGATACTGCTCTGGTAAGACTAATCCAGCTCACTGGTGTTTAAACAGAGAGTTGGGGAGCTACATATATTTACCAGAATGTATATATGTAGAGTTGTGCAAAAGGCTTTAGCCACCCATAATTTCCTCATATTTTGCTTCCAAACTTTCTAGTAGTTTCACGTGATCTTGAGGAACAGTTCCCCAGGCGTCCTGAAGGACTTTAAAAAACATTAAATTCCAGTCCAGTGCGAAGACAGAAAGGTTATGTTTTGATACAGGGAATGGGAATGTGCATGTAGGAAGCTTTCTATGTGGACTTTGTATGTCGCTGAGTCATGTAGACTCCCTAAAACCATCTGACTGTTACAGTAGCAACCTCCTCTCACCGACTAGCAATACTCGTGCACTGCCACGTCTTCCAGCAAGGACATACAGTACATTGTTGTGCTAAAGAAAAAAGACAGGCCGTTCCAGGCTTCAGGCATGAGTAGATAGACTGCAGTAATCAGCGAGGAATCTTTGACTGTTTGAGGGCAGTATGTTTTTCAATGCAAAATGTTTAACATTGGAAAGGTTCTCAACACTCACACCTCTTTTAAAAATATTTCTTGTGAGGAATGTCCACTGAAAGGATCTTTAAGGAACCAGCATTATTCTGCAGAATCGATCCTTTACCTTTCACAAAGATATAATGGAGATTGTAAATTCCCATCATACCAAACGCATGAAAGATGACGTCTGGCATCAGCGTTTGCTTACTCACGTAGCAAACAACAATCCATCAGTCACAGCAGGTCATTTTTATGAAACGAACTCTATATAGTCCGATAAAAACTTCGAATGAATCATCTCCCAAAATGTTATCCTTTGATGGTCTTCAGATACATTTAAAAGACAATTGAGTCTCAAAAGGATGACTGTACCGTAATTAACCTGCCAGGAAACGTTGAAAAAAAAAGGATAAAGAGGAAGGTTAGTCTGACATCCAGTCCCCAGCTAGACCCTGAGGAAGACTCGGAAGGGTCAAAAGCACCCAGCATTTTCTTTCATTTCCAATTTGTGAGAAAGCCTTGCTGATCTGTGCAAGTGTGCCTGAAGTAAGCCTTCCTTGGCTTCTTTCCGTGTTAGTAACATAACACCTTAATTGAGCTGTTTTAAGTCTTCCCACTGCTCTGCCTTCAACCTCAACCTCAGATATTCAAATGATATTGACAGGAGAATAAATTTTCCAGATGAATTCACACTAACTTCGACATCGCCTCCTCCCCCATTCTCTGCCTTTCTTTTTTTTTTCCTTTCTGAGATGCTTTGATAAGGGCTTAATTTTTCCAGTGCTTTTATTTGACAGAAATGTAATAATTGTCGAGTTTCTTGGCTTGATTGGCTGTAACTACAGCAGCATATGAAGCACAGGGCCAGGGCAAAGGTATCTTCACACACTCTTTTCTTCAGGCTGTCTTCCACATGACTAAATTAACATCAGAAAATGATCACGGAACACTCCCACACACTTTGTGGCAATATTTGACCGCTTTGGTTCATCTAAGAATCGTGAAGGATTCAGATTCTGTAACTTATGCTGCAACAATTAAGGCAAGAACAACAGAACAGCCCAGTATCTATAATTATGATACATTACTGTTTATGACTAATTCACCCCACTATCCTTGCTATGCATTGTCAAAGCATCCATGTGACGGAAAACATTTCTTAGTTTTTTTAAAGTAAAAGTATTGTAGTTAATGTAGTATAAAGCATTTCATGTTGAATAAAACAGTTTCAAGGCTGCCCAGTACATATGGTCCATGGTTACAGAAAAAAAATATTTTGAATTTTTGTGATGACATTTACATGCAACACAACCTGTGTAACCCCACCCATTCAAACTGAAGGAGTTTTTTCAGTCAAGACTCGTTTTTAAATGAAACACAATACCGGACAGCTGGTGAGACTGATGTATCAGTCCTAAAGGCACAGTAACAAAGGCAGCCTGTTTAATTCGGTGCTCTTTGCAACAAACAGAAATGGTTCTTTGACTATTCATGCTTCCATATTGCCTTCAATAAAGAACCATTTTTTGAGGGCATAATGCACAAAGAGAAGTAGGAAAAACAGTTTAGGCTTCATAATCCCACACAAATGTCATGAGTGGGACAAAAATTCAACAACAAATGGAGATTATAGGCATTTAAAAATGATCACGAGTAGCTTTTGCTGACCAAGGCCAACTAAAATGTTTAAAAAGCACTGTTTAAAAATTACATAACAGGAAATTTAATAAAGGTCAGTGGCAGCTAAGCACAGACATGGCCGTAGTGGAGGCCTTCATGAACTTCCTTTGTTTCTGTAGCATTCTGCTGACAATACTGAGGGCCAGGTCGAAGGATGGAGGCCTTGAGATGGGCCTTGAAACTGGAGTAGCATGTACAGCCCTTCAGGCCTGTTCTAGATGTTCTTGATACTGAAGACAGCATGTTCTGCATGGGATGGCTTGTTCTGTCTGTTGATTTATCTTATCAGATTCGAAAGAAAGTGATGATAATATTGAAAAATGACCTCAGGGAGGTGACAGGTGCATTTTAAAATGAAGATGAGAAAGGCCTGTGAAGGGCAATGTGAATTCAGTTCAGTTCAATTCAAAGAACTTAATTTATCCCCCTGGGGCAATTCATAAGTCGCAGTGGGGCAGTGTAAACATCGCTCCACTAGCCACTGGTCAATCACATGACCAGCGACCCAGAGAAGGTTTCGGGTTGAGTCTTAATAGAACCTGATATAGTGTATATCATCGCTGTTAGAACATAAAATATTTACTGGAGAAAAAAGTAGTCTTTACATCATATAAAGTTTAAAATAACCTCAGCCTGCCAGAGACTGCGAATGTAAATTAGCCTGATTCTTTGCAAAGTAATTTTGGGACTTTTCTGAGTCTATACTTCAATAATAACAAACAACACCCTACCTGATGGCTAAAACATTACAATAGCTCTGCGATCAGGTTTGTTTATCAGTTTTACCACTATCTAACTATTATCAACTTAACATATAAAAAGGATGCTTGTAGGCAACTGGTAATTCTGGGTACATAACTGCATTAATTGGTTTATTTGTAGATATCGTAACCCTTGAAATTTAAAGGAAAACAAGGTCCGGAACACTCGAACTGGGCTGGAGTGAAATTGGGGTTGGCTTTGGGATCGACCTAGGCCGAAATAATAAACGATACCCCTCTATAATTAGGGATACAATATCAAAAGCACCCAAACAAACGATAACCCATTTCCTTAACTCCCAAGGCCTAACTCTCAAAAACATAAATGGAAACCCTGCAACAAATCCTATTTCTAATGGATACATACAAGAGGTTTATACAGCAAACCTGGCCTCAAAGACACATATAAGCAAAGTTATTGTTTCCAAATCAAAGCCATCACAGCAACCCAGGAAGGTTTTTTAAAGGGGAAATCCATGATTTTCCAGAGCTTCTGCATTATTAAATAATTAAGATGTAATCAAAGTAATTTTGAGTGGATTGGAAACAGACATCTGAAAGTTTAGGGCAGGGGTCACCAACGTGATGCCCACGAGCACCAGGGTGGCCCCATGGTCCATAAGAGTAGCCCGCGGACCGGTCCAAACAATAGCACAACTCACCGTGATTTAAACATTTAATTTTATTCTTTTGCTATTCTTCTTTAATCGTCTAAAAAAGGTCTTTAAAACATATTTATTATACATGAAGTTTAGGTAAACTCTGTAGTAGTGTATGAAACTGGTAACTGCCCTTCAAATGGCACAGTGCCCGTGATGTAGCTCTCAGTTTCAGATAAGTTAGTGACCCCTGGTTTAGGGCCCCCCTTAAAGAAAACATTTTCATTCACAATAGTTGTACATTTCGTTTTCGGATGTACCACTATTTTACTATTACTAACATTTTAAAATAAAATTCTGAGGAGATATATAGGTTCACATGGTGTTCCATAATCAGTAAACACATTTATTAATTTGTTTGTTTGTTTGGACAAAGTGTGCACCTATAAGGCATAAATAAAAATAAGCTGAGGAACACTAAAACTGGCCAGGAGTGAAATTTGCTTGTGGATCTGGAACACAAAGGAAATAAATAGCCCTTGAAAAATGACTCAATCATTCTCGCAGTTTTGTCCTAATTCATCAGCAACACCTTTGCGGATGTGCCTTAGTGGGCGGCGTAAATGATGCTGAAACAAAGGTAAGCCTGCCACACCCTCACAATTTTTCCTACATACGCCCCGAAATAAACACAGGCCCACACAAAGACAAGTAAAAAACTCACACACACTTTTGCAGACCCTGATCCCCCATGACCCTGATAGATTTGAACAAAACTCTGTATGTCCCTCTTCCTTGAAGCACCCCTCACCCTTCCAAATTGCAGCTGTGTCAACATACACCGGGGTCCCGGCCTTAAACAAACCTTCAGGAAAGCCATTGTACATGCAGCCCCTAATATACTGCCATAATGTTTACACAGACTCCACTCTAATGACAGCTGCTAAATCTGAAAACCATACACTTACACCAACATGGAGTCTCGCAGGCACATTCAGAGGTGTGAAATTTGTCATCGCATTTCTTCGCCGGGTCTGTGGAGTTTAATATATGAGGAATTCATTATTGGTTCTGGTGGCCTGGGGGTCAAAGTCATTTCTTTGCTTGGTTGAGATGTATTCACTGAACTTTTTGAACCTTTTTAAAATGAGATTTCCATTAAGAAGGTAGACACAGAAGAGGAATCGTGCATAAATGGTCACAAAATTAAAGTAATATATTATCACTAAATATAATGTAGATACCCAGGCTGGTTGGCACTTCTGAGGTGACTTATGTGCAGTTCTGGTAACCAGAAAACTAGCAGCAGGTAAGAAGATGAATTACATTCCATGACCAGTAAAAGTGCGAGTGACCATAATTAAAAATAAACTGACACATGGTGACCAGATGTCTATTTAATACTTAGAAATCCATAATGACATCCACAATGCCCTACTATTCACATGTGAAGTGAAAGTGACCATTCTGTCATATGTGAATACCCACAGCATGAAATTCCTTCTGTGTATTTAACCCATTCACAAAGAGAGGCAGCAGGCAGCCAGGAACACACTGCCCACAGAGCAGAGAGTGGGGACCACACCAGTCTTAGGAATCAAACCCACAACTTCCTAATCACAGGGCAAACGCCTTAACCACTTACCTTCCAGCTGACACAGTGGTTTCACTAATAGCATTTAATTCATTGTATACATAGTGTATAATGAATTATAATGACATTCCATTTCTGTTATGCATTGGAAAGTTTGGATCTACACTTACTGTTTATTTTAATGTCAATAAATTGCATAAACATTGGATTTTTTGCTGGTAATAAGTTGACGAGTTAATACAAAACACTTCTATAATGCTTCAAAGTGCTCCTGAACATCAGCTTTTTTTAAATTCACACTTATGTCTCCACTTTATAAGAGAATTACAGACCTATGATGGATCCTTGTCATTCTGGAGAATTTCTATTGGTCTACTTATCACAAAATGTTCGAGTAAAGGTCAACTTTGTTTTTTTACAAGTCATCTAAGAAATAAAAGTCAATAAACTAACAGCTTCTTAAGAAGATGCAAGTGACCATAATTACACCAGGACACTATATACACATCACAGTGTAGTGCGGCACATGGCTACACTGTAAAACGGTAAATACAGCACCAGCCAAAGGTGAAAGGTTTTTTGCAAGTTACTTAACATTTACTACAAAAAACCCAAAACATTCTTGCTAGCAGACCAATTTACAGTATTTTCACCATTTTAGTACCTATATTTGTCAGACAATTCATGTATTCAACATATTTACATCCATAGTTGTTTACTTAACAGCTTTCTAATGTTTAACAAGAATAAAGGATAAGTAGAAAAACCTGCAGTGCGCAAAACGTCTGGTAGTGTAACTGTAAGTAGTGTTGACTTGTGTGCATCTTTTACTGGACATTGACATGACATACCAGTTAGTTCAGCTGGTGAACTACCCAAACAGTATAACCATTGTAGTACAGATAATGACACTTGTTTCCTGACTGATTGTGTACCATATGTGTGTTTATTTATAGTCAATGGGGATGAAATATCGTGATGTGGTGTTTCCTGCATTTTGGATGTTCGATGCTGAAGGGCAGCCCCTTCAGAGGTCAGCAAAGCCAAAGCAGAAATTTTATTAGTTGAATATGCAAATTTGTGTGTTAAAGTTCACCATATTTTTGCATGTGAAATTTACTGCCCCTGGATGTTTGCAAAACAAAATTGCCTGTCGCTCATTATTCATCGTGGCCAATTCATTTTAATGAATGCGATTTTCCTTGTGGAAACACACTGGAAAGAGGGAGTGGGACTGAACCTTCGGACCAAACCGGCCCAATGTTTTTCTTTTTTTCCCCTGATCATCTGCAATCACATTTCCAGTCTACCCATTAAGCGTTTTATTGAGAAAATAAACGAAGGTTGTGTATTTGTTCGACAGCCCTGGAGCCTTGGTTATTCTAGCTGCTGGACGTTATTTATCTTTTGCTTGAACATTTCCCCGTCTCTGGTTTCTACTTTTGTCTGTTTTTCCAGCGGCCCTGTTGTTTAGTGACAAAACAAACCGGCCGGTCGGCCAGTTGATTCCTCTCCTCCGCGCCGGGTCACATGCAGCGGCTTAGGCTGAATGACTGCGTGGCTGTTGCTCCATTACGCCATGTTTTCCTTTCCTCTGAATTTCATAGGCTTGAAAATGGTGTCATGGAAGAACAGAGGCAAACGCTCCTACAAAGAGCCCCTATTTTAAAAGGTTTGGCTTTCAGAGGCATGTGAGGACTGATAGCGGTCTGGCCATGGTGGCTTCGGAAGGGCAGGGAAAAAGGGAGGGAATGTGGATAGGGGTGTGTGTATGTGTGTGAGTAAGGGGTGAGTAAGTTCAAACCTGTCCACAGCTTCATTGAGAACACTATAACTCTCCATTGAGGGAAATCTGTCAGATGGGGACACCTCACAGGAGCCTAATGCTGAAAATCCTGCAGGTTTTTATGCTAAACTTCGAACAAATAGGTGTGAACTAATAAGTGTAGGTCAGAGCATCCATTCAACTCAAATGTTCCTTTCAACCCTTAAAAATTCTAAGATGATTACTGCCATAATGCTATAGTATTCAAATGTACCTATTCATAAATTTTATTTAATTAATTACATAGTGCATAATGAATTATAGCTACATTCCAAATGGGTTATGTATTTGCAAGTTAAGATCTACACTTATCTTTTGTTTAAATGTCATTAAATGACAAGACTGTGGCAAAACAATGCTTTTGTAAATGTTGGTAACTTCAGCTGCAGTTATTGAACTATAATGCTTAGAAGAGCATCTGAGCATCTGCTTTTCGAATTTAACTTTTTTGAAAACGTATGTCTCTGAAATGGCAACTTTACAATGGATCTCAGAGTAAAAACATTCCAGCCCATGTCATTTTGGAGAATTTCTGTCCACTCATCACTTCTGTAGGTCCATTTTCGAATAAATTATTTTTTTCAAAATCATCTATAAATATAAACTAAGGCATGGAGATGAATATTTCCCTTCCACTGTGACTTCCACCATGACAATGTAATATGAATTAGATTTTTTTTCTTTCTGCTTGCTATGTAAAGTGTCCTTGGGTTTGTGAAAGGGGCTATATAAATGTAACCTATTATTATTATTATATTTTTATTCTCAGGTTAACCTTTTTGTCGATTAAATATGTTAACTCACCCCATAAAAACACATCCTACATCTTCTTAAGCTCTGGAAGTAGCACGGTTTGCTCTTAAGAAGGCGTCCACTTAGCACTTCTTTATAATGCACATATAATTTATGCATTCGTTGCAGTACACCACAGGAAGTGTAGGTGGCAGAACACCCTCTGCTGTTTTCTTTTCTGATTTAAGAACAAATCTCTTATTTCTTGGACCAAACTTGATCTGTGCAGGACACAATGAGAAGAAACCAGAGAAGGCATTACTGCTAAATCATTACTTGAATATTCCTAGATTATTAAGCTTGAATAGCCAGTGTGCAATCACTATTTCAGTTTTCTACAGCCTCCACTCAACACAAAGCTCAAGCAATTCTTGGTGGTTTTAGATCTCAGTTGTCTTTCATGACAAATATTCTCAGCATTATGTTGAGGGTGCAACATCATAATGGAGGAAGACAGGTAACTTTAGAATTGAAACAGACACACACATACACACACATAGCCAGATCTCCAGGCCTGGCCTCGGGCCCTTTGAGGCATGGTGGTGTCACAGCAGGGCCGGTGACTAACGTCTTTGGCTGAGGCACTCGGGGAAGCGGCTGACGCCTCGGAGCTCCTCTCTCTCGGCTGCCAGGCTGTGCGAACTGGGAACCTGGCCAGTGGCGATACAGGAGGAAGCTGCAGGCACGCCAGGCCTGGCACATGGACCCATCCCAAAAAAAGTGTGTGTGTGTGTGTCTGTGTGTGCGTGCGTGTGTGTGTGTGTGTGTGAAACACTAAGAACGGGACAGCAAACAGACAGCACCTGCGGGGCAGCTAAAGCGTCCCACAGGCAGATAAGCGGCCCACAGCATGTGCTAACGGCTGCGACGGACACGCTAACGGACGGGCCTGACGTAGCACCAGCGTAAGCTGTTTAAAAAAGCTGCTGCCTCCATCTGACATGGCCTGGGTCAAATAAACTAAAGATAAATGCTAAGTCTCTTTGTAGTTGCCTGACCTGCTTCTATATTTAGCCCATGCTAGAACAAAGCTCTCACATGTGGCTGGATGTTAGTTCCTGTCAGATTTTAGCCTTTGTGTATTTGTGCATTTGTGCGTGTGTGTGTTTTCACTACGTGTTTGTGTGTGTGTGTGTGTGTGTGTTTTCACGGCCGGTGCGGCTCGCTCTCTGACACGTCAGCCCACAAAGGCTGAGAAAGGCCAGCTGAATAAACCTGTGGATCAACGAAACCTGATTATGCAGAAGTGGGTACTGTCCCCGGGACCGGAAGCGAATGTTAGCCTTTTGTATGCGCCGCTGAATGAAAGAAATTGTGCTGACCACACACCACAGGCATTAGCACGCGGCACACAAGCAGTTTGGTTTGACCTTCACGCGGAGTCCCGCTGCTCGGCTCGGGTAAATGCGCTCTTCAACCTTTTGAAAGAGCAGCCGCGTGTTAGCCCACTTCTCAGAATGCTCCTTTGTGCGAATCGGTGGACTGTGCTGCCGTGAGCAGTACAAAATAGAAAGGTAACCAAACATGTGCAAGTTGAAGCCTTTTTAATCGCACCCATTTGACATGAGCATGAAAAAAGTCTCACTTTTCGTGAGATTTCTCATACAGTGGTTGAGGCTCAGGTTGTCTAAGGGCCTTTGTCTACATATTTGCTTATGTAAAGTTATGACATTCCCACATGCACTCAAAAAAATGAATAAGAAGGTTGTGCACTTTACTTACTTTATTTATGTTCAGTTTACTTACAAGAATTGTGTTTGTT
>JBBKCR010000036.1:8451489-8467929 GCA_037577295.1 Ladigesia roloffi | reverse complement strand
GGCAAATGGATGGTGCTCCAGTCCCACTCTTACACCCACTCTGCTGACCCATCACTCCATCCACAAGGGTGAGAGACATAGGAAACTTATCTACCCATCTCTCTCTCTCTCTCTCTCTCTCTCTCTCTCTCTCTCTTTCTCTCTCTCTCTCTCTCTTTCTCTTTGTTTTCCTCTCCCTGTTTGTCTCCCCCAGTTCATACAGTTATGTTCATTTGCACTAAACAAAAGGTGCCAAATAGTTCTCTGGAGCAAAAAGTGCTACAGATGATGGAACCATTATTTTGAGAGTCCAAATCACAACTTCAAACTGTTTGAGCAAAGATTTGCTCTTCATGCAGGCATAATGCGTGTGAAATTACTCATCTGTATGTATGAAGACCCCCACAATTTGTCTTCATAGCAACCTGCTGCCACGATCACATCACTGACTGCTCTGTTTCCATGAACCCTTACAACATGAGTGGATGTGTGGAAGCTGGATTCCATGCCGAAAGCTCAAAAAATGGTAAATTGTCATCATATGACCAGTCAGCTCCTTATATGGAAGTTCTCCCTGCTTGTGTTGGTGCTCGAGATTAGACGTCATGCTGACCCTCCTTGGGGGTTCTTATGTCACAGAGAACCAAAGTAATAATATAATAATCATAAATAATAAGCAAAACAAGGTTCAGATTTCTAAAGTTTAATTAAAACCTTTGTCCCTTTCACACCTTTTGTTGTCCATCAGCCAGTGCATGTTCGCATCTTTAATGTTTCTTTACAGTTTCTAAGCTAATTTTGCTATACAGATATTAAAATACATTTGCACAGACAGCTATAATTTATATTGTACTACAGCATTATCTGAGAAAAATCACATTTACATACAGCCCCCAACCTTACTCCCAAGGTAGTAGATCAGCCAAGGCATGTTTGGTGTCTGAAGTTTTCATAATTAGTTTTTTTAATAGAGGCTGATTGATTGAGACGGGGGGTGAGACAGAGAGAGAGACAGCACTAGATAGAAGCGGTTGCTAAAAGGTAGTCGAGGTCATTAGCATTGTACAAACTGCTTGTCTGATTCATCACACACTCAAACTGCTCCCAGTTGTTGAGTAAATCTAAACAGACTTGCTTATGGGGTTCCTGACTCCATGTGACTTACCATTGGCCAAAAATGTACAGGCAGAATTTAGACTTAAATGGCTGATGTTACCCCTTTTAGCTCTATGGCACACACACACACACACACACGCACGCACGCACACACACACACACACACACACACACACACACACACAAACCCATAAAACACAGACTAGTTATTATGTAAACATTTGAATATATATGAAAAAAGAGGTGAGGTCATCCCATTTGTCCACAATTAACTGCAAAATAAATTTCATGGGAGCTCACCTCCTAATTATTGAATTTAGATGTTTCAATCATATCGATTACAAAAGGTTTATAAAACTAAGCAGCCCAAAGCATTTTGGACAACATTAAAATATTATTCTCTCTCCATCCATGGATCTGAAATTAGCCTAAATTCCAAGTCATTCTTTTGGATGAAATATATAACTCCTTCAACTGTGAAAAGTAAGGAAAGAAATTGTTTTTATTTTAATGTATGTTTATGATTTTGTCACATTTTATTATTATTATTTGACAATTTTTTAGAGCATCAGACACCATATAAGACAGCGACTCGAAACTTCATAGGAGACAGTAAGGAAAGAATATGGTCTGATATTCCCAGGAAGAGTCTGTTAAGAGCAATGGAAAAGTGTCTTTGTTAAAAAAGTTGGCTATATGTGATATTACATTGCTCTTTTACCCTCTTGTGTCTATCAGGAATGTCCACGTGTGAAACAACAGATGCAGTGGTGAAGGTTGAGTGGGTATGTTCATTTGAGTGGGTTGGACGCTTGCTCATCAAGCAGCACGTCTGAACAGCCATTACATTTTACATTAGCTCAGATGGTGGCTAGTGACAAGTACCATACACTACATAGACAAAAGTATTGGGACCTTTTACAGCAGCAGGGATGTTATTAACATTGCATTAAAATATTTAAACTTTAATATGTTGTTGCCCCTCTCTTTGCAGATATAACAGCTTCCACACTTCTTGGAAGGTTTTCCACAAGATATAGGAATTTCTATGGAAATATGTTTCCATTAATTCTGTAGAGCATATATGAGATCAGTTACTGATATTGGATGAGAAGGTCTGGATCACAATCTCCATTCCAGCTCATCCCAAAGGTGTTGCCCTCAGGTGTTGACCTCATTCTGGAATAGAAATATTTCTGCCCCAAACTGGGCAAAGTTGGAAGTAATGTTTGCTTGATTTTATACATTTGTGTCAAAGACTAAAACACCAGATTTTAATTATCAGGAGGTGGGTCCCAATACTTTTGTCCATATAGTGTATCTCAGGACTGCAATTGCACTTGCACTTTATGGACACTCACATGAACACTGTAATTCTGTAATTTACCGTAAATAAGATTTAGAATTTTTTAATATTGATTTTAAATGTTTATATTGTGTTTTTATGGCTGTGCTTGAGAGACACCATCGACCAGAACCAAATTCCCTGTATATGCACACACATATACTTGGCCAAATAAAATTATTCTGATTCTGATTCTGATGCCATCTGGCAAGAAATAAACAGTTTTGTTTATTCGAACTCATTTAAAAATGATGGGCTTTGAGGGAATTCTTGATTTGGGGTTGTAGTGCGGTATAATGCCTTCATTACATTTTATTGTCGTTACATTTTTTGTATCGTCATTAGATATTTGGAGACTTCAGTCACTAAATGTCTAGACTGACTACATTAGGAGTTTGGCGGAAAGTGAGCTAGTGCTTTAAGACTCTGAGTCTTCCCCTGCTACTATTCGCTCATACTTACTTTGATATACAGAATGACGGCAATGCCCCAGCAAATCACTGTTTGGCACTATCCCAGCCTGAGTAGATGCAGTAATGAGTAAGTCTTCTGGGCAGCCCATATGTCTGGATGAATCATACTGCCAGGTGATTGGTTTGGCAGAGGGTCATGGCAGCTTTTTCTCTCAGCCCTCAAATGTATCTGGATGTGTGTGCCTCTGATCTCAGTGGGAGACATGATTACTCAGGCCCAGAAGAGTGGGCCGACTCTGTCATCCAGCACGAGGTGGGTGCTTAGGACCCTCACCATCGCTCACTCCTGCAGACCCTTAATTAATGCACTGATTTGTTGGAAATTGCCCCCGCTTCAAGGCTGACAGAATCCGCTGAGGCACAGCTTTCCAGCCCAAGACAGCATGTATGCTGCAGCTGCAAATGAGCTTCTGGTAACTCGGATTTACATTAGGCTGCTGCATATCACCAGCAAGGCTACTGCAGTCCTCCAGCTTCCAGGACTTTCCACCAAAAGGACTTTCCACTTTTCTTTCACTTCTTTTCCCCAGAAGACTTAATGTAGTAATAATGATAATACATAGATAGGTGAAATAATATGTTTTTTTCTTGACAGCTAAGGACAGAACACTGTTTAATTGTTTTCTCTGACTTTTCCAATCCAGTGAATCTGCTGCATCTGCTAAAAACCCTGTTCATGACATCACTGTGAATGGGTGGGCTGAAGTGGTGAAGACGGTTTAATGATCTTGTGTTTGTATGTGTTCATGATGATGATGGCGAATTAATAGCAACGATGAGCTCAAAATGGGCTATTTTTGCAGCATGGTTTCCAGCTGTGACCCGCCCAGGGTGAGTCCCTGCCTCGCGCCCACTGACCCAGCAGCTCTGTGTACCTGCGATCCGAGTGAGGACAGTAAATGTGAGAGAGGGCTTCCAGCTGTACAGATCGGTCATGAATGCATGTTTGATACCTAGTAGACAGTTTGTATCTAGAGAGGCCCCCTCACTAACGCAGGTGGCTTTTTAGTTGTAGTTTCTTATCTCTAAAAAGGAAAAAAGTTGGTTTCTAGTGGCAACTCATTTTAATTCTATGTGTGCTTTTAGCTTAAAGCTTTACCAGAAGCAGCACAGCATGGTCTAAAGTGAAACATTTCTGTGATTTTCTGTAATAATTATTTAAATATAACTCTGGGAGCTTGTAGTGGCTTGATACTTGCAACAAGCAGAAATGAAAGATTGTACATTGCAAATAGAACGTGAATTTTGATGTTAAGATGAGTAAATATCACATCTAATTCATATATTTAAAAAAATAGTTTTGAAGGCTCATTCATCGGAAATGCTATAGGATGGCCAAATCCAAAGGAAGTTGAAATGCTATATGTTTGTTCTATATAACTTTTATAAAACATTAAAAGTTTATATAGCAGTGACCATCAATATGGTGTTACAACAAAAACAGACCCACTGGAAACACAACTTTAATTACATACTTGAATTTTTAAAACTGGATGCTGAGTACCAGGTGATTGCTACTGGGACTGTGGGGTGGCTTATTCAGTTTTTTGTTTTTTGTAACCATCTAAAAATTTCTCTAAAATTTCTCATCCTAATGTGTTATATTTTATTTGATATTTTTTATCATTTATTCATTTTATTCTTTGTTTTTGATGCATCTATGGTGTATCATACAATGCTTCTTTTTAATAAAAATGTCTTTATTAATGTCAGCATAGCATTCAGCTTGATTATAGATAAAAACACCCATAGGTTTGATATAGGCTTCAAATAGACTCCTCTTGTTTTTCCATGAACTCAGAGGTGCTAACATCTACCCCCACTTGGGACTGTGTAGGGCCAGCGTGTTGCAGCATGCAGAGTACAGGAGGTGGGATTGTTAACAGCTTACAGATTGTAGAGCTGCATTCAGACCATACTCCTTCTCCCATGATTCATTGTGACATGTCGTTCCTGTAGACTGTCTCACTGGCCCTTGGCCTGCCCAGGATAACCTCGCCCAGGACACAGGGCCTCTCACACCCCTCGCCGCAAGCCCAGTCATGATCAACTCCCTTTCCAGTAATGTGCCTCCACCTAAGGCACACAAATAATGGAACAGTTTGTCAGTGGGACACTGTGTTTCGATCAGAAGAAGATTGTGAGATGAATGAAATTTAGTTCATTTGATGAAGCTTCAAAGGGAGAGACTGGAGGGCATAGCAGTGGACTTGACATTTAAATGCATCTTTGCCCTCACAGTCCAGTCTGTGATGAAGCTGTTCCATTGGAAATCGAAAATAGCTCACCTTCACTTTTATCATTTAGTCAGTGAGAAAAAAAAAGCGAAAAAGACAAAGCCATAAGAAGGCTGCAGCATATCTGGGTCATTCAGGGCCTTTGGGGTGTCTGCACTTGCTCCTCCGTGCCAGCAAGCTCAGATGAGCGCAGGCCCAGAAATAGACGGCAGACAGAAATAGTAGAAGGTGTGGTTACATCTGTCCTTTGACACCTGTCTACCTAACTGCTTTATTACAGGGTCCATAAAGCTCCAGAGAGTTGCATAGCTGCCACTTATCTCATTTTGTCAGCATATCTCAGGATAAACAACTATTTTCACCTCCATCAGGGGGATATGCTAACCTCGTATTAGCACGGAGCTGCTGCAAGTTAACACACGTTCGCTGACATTAAAAGCAACGACTTAATATCTTAGGCAATCTAAATCTGGAGTGATCCAATAGCAATTCTTGGTATAATCTTGGTCTAATCTCAGAATCAGGGACATTTGATTGCCTCTATAAGGTAATGGCCTGACACCTTTAAATACTTATTTCCTTTTATTTTTCCAGGCACTGAACAATAATACATGATATTTCTGCAAATACATCTGTTGTTTATTGAATGAATTTTATTAAATAGACACCCTGTAGTGGAGATTCTGTCCCCTTTGCCATGGTCCCATTCCTTTTACTGAAAAACCTGGGCTTCAGTCCTATATCTCCTCTTCGATAGTGCACTACAAAGGTCATGATGGCTTCTATTTTAAGACTTTCTTATGTGTAAAACAAATTAAGCTCCTAATAAGTACAATATTATCAGTACCTTTAAACTGCTAATAGTACCTTTAAATGCTCTTTTACATAATTGTGTTGCTTGTAGTGACTAGCCTCTCAGAAAAGGAGTTGGTACAGTGTGGTGCAGCTAATCAGAGCGCCCCCCTCCTAGCTAGTGTAACCATGGTGGCACCATGTCATCTGCTAATGACTCTGGCAGTGTGAGCAAAGGTAAAGACACGCCTTCCATGATTCATGTATTACCTGGAGACATCTGACTGATTTATATCAGCGGAACAGCTCCAGTGGCTGCAATATGGATTTAGTGAGAAGGAACGTTGACTGATATCGCAGTCAGGTGCTTTGGTGACAGATGTAACTGCATGAGTAATGAGAAACTTGGTGAAGCCAAGTAAAATGAAATTCACATAGACCGTGTTGCCAGTTTATGAGCTCCATATACACTATGTATTGTGTAACGTGTCTTGTCTTTGGTAAACCAAAGTTGGAACATTGCTGTGAGTGTGTTTATTGTATTCAAGGCATTAGTTAGTTCAGGGGTCAGGTTGGGTCATTAGTAATGGATCACAAACCCCACCCCATTGCATCCTAATGTTACTGAGTTGTTCTCCAAAGTATCAGTCCAGATAACACTGTTTCTCTGCACTACAACCAAGTGCAAGGAGGCTTATTACCATCTAGCCAAAGTTTGGCTCTGGGCATGGAATATTTGTGTGGTTTTTCTATGCCAATTGTTCAAGCTCTTTGTGTGGGAACACCTGAATATTTGTATCTTCAATGGGTGTATTCCCTCAGTGGATGTACCTACTTCAAATAATCAGCAATTCTCTGACCCATCCATTTAACCCACTGGACAACAATAACAGCAATATCGCCTATAGATATTATTGTGTGTATTATAGACGTAGATATTATGGTGGATAATTTTCATCACTGCATTCACACCAAAATGTCAGCATAGGTTTACAACATTTTTTTTAACACTGGGTGTAAAATAGTTTAGTTTTCAGTTAGCACAGTCAGTGCTAAGCTATAACAAGCAAGTTAACATAGCTAATGTGTTCACAATTCTCTCATGTATCAGGCTGAACCTGTTCTTGACTCCACATGAGATGAATGGACATTTTGTGTATGTGTGTACACAGAACAGCTCAGGGATCTTGGTTGTTTTCAGACAGCAACTTAAGCTAGGAAGTTAGCAAAAGTTAGCCAAATTAGATACTTTAGAGTGGGGCAGATTCAGCTGTCTAAAGCAGGTGGAAAACAAAATAAATCGAGAGCTATGACATCTGTTGATTTTTATTATGGTTTGTTCCTGTTTTTGATTTGTGATGCATTATTGGTGATATAATGTTTGGTGACTGTTTTAATTGGCACTAGCTTTAGCTGCAAGTGTTACCAAGGACAGAGGTAAACACCCTCGAGCACTATTACATCTTGTATATGCTAATCTTTAGCAGATAACAGAAACTATAAAACAGAATCTGCAAAAATTGGACGGATGACTGCTATGTGAAAAACTTTTTTTGCTAGAGCTGTACATATGTAGGAAAATAAGCCTTCATTTTCTATATGTCTTCTTAAGTGTCACAATGTTACCTTTTGTGTATGTGTGTGTGTGTTTATGTGAGTGTATATGCACATGAGGTGTTCTTATCAGCATGTGCACATCTGCTGCGCTCCGTTTTGTTGTTGTTGCGCAGGCAGAAGTGCTGAGAGTTCTTGGCACGAAGGCCTATAATCAAAACCCACACCCAGAAACCCACACAGCACACACAGTAACACCCACCCACACACGCCCGCCCACACACACAGCCACGTGCACATCCTGCCACCCTTAAACAGGACCGGACTGACCACAGACTCCCTCCCCCCGTACTAATAAGCGCATGTACGATATTCAAGTTCCGCAGCATCTCAACAAACCTTTCTGCTGACATGGTGCACCTTCAAAAACATTCTCTCTCTCTCTTAAACACACACACACACACACAAACTAACCCTGAAGTCACCTCATTTCTGGAAAATAGCCACTCCCAAATTCTCTCATGGCAGCCCTAAAGGAAGAAAAGAGGTGAATGAGTTTTTGTTCTGTCTTTCCCTCCCTCCTTCCCTGTACCCCCCCCCTTCCTTTCCCCCTCTCTGATCAGACAGGCCTATAGATCAAGGTCTCTCCTCAGCAGTGACTAATGCTAAAGCAGAACACTTCCACACTATGACTCACAGACACACACATACACTCTTGGAACCGCCACCGCCACGGAGCGATGCATGTGGGCCCTCTCACACACTTGACACTTACACTTTTGGCGGCTTAGTCATTCTCACGTTCGCCAGAGTTCCTTTTTTATGAGTCCAGACATTCTGGGATGCCTGTCACACTTATTTTAGCGAGCAAACACACACAGCATGTTCCCGTGTTCTCTTTGGGTGAGTGAAAGCTTGGAGACCTCTTGCATATATTGCTTTTGAAAAACTGGGATTTAAAGTATTTCATCCGCTGACTTAAGGCCCATGAGTTTCATAGCATTTTAAGCAAGGTCATGATGTCACCCAGAACATACAACAGGGAGCCCTCAAACTAGAGTCTTAGTGATAGTTCAGCCAAAATTCCAATTTACACCATTTTCCCTCTTGGCTGAGGGACTAAGTTCTCTTCATTTGGCCAAGACTTGCTTAACTTCTTTCGTTTTTCTTTACTGGTAAATAAGTCTAATGGAGCTAACATGAACAGAGGTTTACCTAGTGTGACCAGACATCCTCTTTTCCCCAGACACATCTTCTTTTTGAGACCTGGAAAATCCAGGGTTTTAGAATTGTCCAGGATTTTGAGATGCCTAAACATTCGTCCAGAACGGCTGTACACCGGCCCAAGATGCACATAAAACATATCAACCCCCCCAGGACCACGGCTGTCGATTCAAGGTGTGCACACCTCCCACCCCCAGACACACACCTGAACAAGATGCAAAGCCACACCCACCACAAACCTCCTTGTAATCGTATTTGGGTGTAATGGGGAAATTGCATGAAATAGATTGCAAATAATCACTTTTGCAATGACATTTGTACAAGACAAGAAATTAGCCTTTTTGTTTAATCTTTCCATGAAGCACACTGAATTATTATTGTATATGATTCATTCTTTCATTTTCTGTCACCCTGTCAATGTAGAATCCCCAGTTCACACATGTGTATGTCTTTGGACTGGGGAGAAACCAGAGACACTGTAGGAAACCCACAGCACCAGGAGGAGAACATGCAAACTACACACTCCCAAGGCCAGGACCTGGATACAAACCCCCAAATCTGGAGGTGTGAGGCAACAGGGTACCCACTGCACCACGGTAGGGCCCCTTTTTGTGTATGACAATTATGTAAATAAAATTGAATTACGATCAGTTCTTGTGCTGGAAACTAGCTGTCACCTGTGACTACATTGTTTACTGTGTAAAAGTTGGGTATGTGTTGTGTCCCCTGTCAGTCACAGAGGCTTCTAAGTCTGGTTAAAATTCAAATAACTTTGAAGCTTACTACCTCTCCCATAACCCATTACACCTTTTTTTCTTCATGAAGCCACCTCTCCAACTTCTCAGCCCCCTCTACACCACCCCTCCCCTGCCCCTAGGTACTGCGGCCCTCGCGCTATTTGACAGCCTCCCACTCCTACACCCTCTGGCCTTGTCCCCGGGGCCGCCTGCATTCCCCACACATTCTTTCGCATCGGCTCGCTCTGTTTAAAGCAGATTTCCCCAAGTTCCAGAAGCATTTGTGGGTCAGTGTCCTCATCTAAAGTCAGGCGGTCTACTGCCAGAAAAGACCCTTCTCATTCAGACTGAGGTGCAGTATAAATGGGTTCTTTGTAAGATGACATTTGGGAGAAAATTCCTGGTATGCCACGTTGCTTGTTTTGTCCGCCGTTCGATTCTATTTGAATGTCTCTACTTATTGCATCTATGTAAAGTAAATGTCTTCAAAAACAGGCCGCAGAGACCCCTAAGGTCAGCTCCACCCTGATTGTACCAAATATTCAAATACAAGATAAGAAGCCTAAAGTTCCCAGAAGTGCCTGCATTACCTTCAACCAGGTCAAGTACCCTAAATAGTTTAGTCTGTATACATACATGAGAAGGTCTTCAGAGGTTTCCAATGGAAAATCATTTTTGTTTTTCAAGGTCACTCTGTTGCTTAATATTTCATAACCAGATTAGAGATGAGCCATCTGAGATAATGGCAACCAGAGAGGTTGCACTAGTCGGACGCAGAACGAGTAAAAAGGGCCCTGTTTGATAAGGTCATCTTTTTCCAGTTCACCTCACCTGCCAGTTAGCAGTGCAGCGATGCATCTGCACCTCCAAATGTCATTGTCTGAGAGACTGTTGCATAATTTTCACTGAGAAGACAGCTCAGGGGAACGCATGTTCCAAAGTGCTGTTATTTCCCAGCCTGACTTAGTCTAGTCCTCTGCAGTGGTGACCCAACCCCTCCTTTCCACAGTCTGCCATATTTGGATATTATTTGTGATACACCAGTTGAGTAGAAAATCAGAAAGGACATTATTTAGACTGTAAGGCAGCAGACTGGCTTAAACCAGCGTGGTGTTTTGGCAGACCATGCTTTGACCTACTCAAGTGTTCATACAATTCTAACTGAGCCAGAGTAAGAATGTGAATGTTCTCAAAGGCCAAATGCACTTAAAAAGGCTATGGGAGGGAGGGTTGTTGGGTTCATAGACATACACTGCACTGCTGTGGAGAGGTTTAAGGCTTTTGAGTTCCCATATTATTTGTGATTCATCACTTAAGTAGAACATCAAAGGGCCTGTCATTTAGCCTGAAGGCAGTAGCACTTAAAGCAGCACTGAAGAAAGTAATGCTTTAAATTTAGCTGGCTCAACATTTTCACACGACAAACATCAAAACAATTATCATGTAAAATAAAAGTCAATACGTTGATCGTGTAACAGTCAAATTTGCCGAAGTTAGCCTACATGCAGTAAACATAAAATGAAGTAATAAAAGTAAACCTACATTTCATCCATTTTTAGTCGAGACATTCAGTTTTATTACAGTGACTCTATTCTACTGGGTTTGAAATATGTGTGTCAGCAGTTGGGAACTAATAAGGGATGTAAAAGTACAAAACTATTATATTGTTTTATCATGATTAATGTGTTAGCTTGGAGTCAATGTCATCAGGGCTAAAATCACTAGTGACTAGAATGTTAGATTGGGAGACTATGAAGCTTTTTTTTGTCAAAGTTTAGAAAATGGAACATTTTTAAACATTTCCAACCACGTTTTATGTTTGCCCTATCAAAAAAGGCATATCAGTGTGAGATTTGTTGCTAAACGCAAACATAAATAGTGGTTGATAATGTAGATAGATAGACAGACAGACAGACAGATTATGTTAAACATGTTCTACTGCTGTTTATGTTTGGCGCATCAAATAAAACATATCTTAAAGTTTTATATTCATAGACCATTGGTCTTCAAGTACAGTTTTCCAATAGCAACAGGCCTAACTGTTCAATTCATGCAGATTTAATATACAGATAGGGCAGGTTAGTGCTCCAGTTTTGTTACATCAATTGCATATGAAACATTTAGTCAACTTCATGAGTGTAAATTATAAATTATAACAATCTGTTCTACAACCTGTACACTGTTTAGGTTGTGAAACATCTCACAGTACTTTAGAAACTCATTTGTTATGAAAAATGTCTCCCTTTAATGTTAACAGATGGAAATACGCTCTCATCTCAGGTCACTGGAAAGTCAGTCTGATGTAAGGGCAGACTTTTTCGTGCAAATGTGAAAAGCTCTGTAGTGTAGATACACAGCACATCACACAGTGTTGATAGAAGGGAAAGACAGTGACAGTAGCTGTAGATTCACATTTGGAGAGACTTTTTATTCCAAACTCATTGTTTTTAAATATATTAGTCACTGAACTCTTGCACTAAACTATCCTGCAGCCCTGCCTTGTGGAATGTCAAGAAGTTGAGATGAATGCTTTTGTGCATGATCTCTGCAAAAACAAGCCAAAAGAACTCAAAACTAAGTCAGTTCAATGCGTTACTTTATTTTGTAAAAGTTCTGTTTTCGCAAGCCTTGTCTTTGACCTACTCACGTGTCCAAACAATGCTAACAGATAACAGTGCCAGAGTGAGCCTGTGAATGCCCCGAAGGCCGAACGCACTTAAAAAAAAAAAAACAGGTTCATGCTATTGGAGGGAGAGTTTCAAGTTCATAGAAATGCAGAGCTTTGTTCACGTCTCTTTCCAAACCAGACATCCATGTTACAGCAGCCTCTCCGGGGGCGGCTAAGTGCAGACACACACACATACACACACACATGCACGCACTGGCCGAGCTGAAGTGTGTGTGAATAAGGGGGCGGGCAGCTGAGGAGTGGGAGGCAGCCGGAGTGAGCAGGCTGCTCATAGGTGATGAGGCCCTGGGCCGCCCGAAACGGCACCGCACAGACGCTGGCCTTTACACCACGACGCCCATGCATCACCCACCCGCCTACAGCCGCTGCCCTTCGCTTTGTGCAGAAATGCAGCTCCTGCTCACTCGCCGATAAACTGCTGATGCCTGTTCTCAAAGCCTGCGCTGGTTTAGCCTCCAATGCAAGCAGCTACTTCAGTTTGAGTACACAAAGTGAGAGTGAAGGGGGGGCTGTGTGGTGGGGGGGGGCACTTGAGAAATCTAAATTATGTACTTGATGCTAATCAAGAACCCAGCGTGTGTTTTTCCAGTGTGGCTGTGCTAGGAGGCATGTAAGATTTGGTTATAAAGAACTGACCCCTGCGCTGCTGTGTAATACAGCATAAATTAACACTAAGAACTGTTAGTACTTTTTAAAAAATGAAAAAATTGCACATTTAGTAGCATAGTAATCTCCTATTTTCATTACAATCAACAGGTCCCTGCAATAAAAATGCTCTTTGGGAGATAGGTCCAGTAATTAGCTTTCCAGTACTTTCCAGTAATTCTTTGGGCTGCCACTGGAGATTGCAGTGATAAAGGTGGAGCTTCCAAGCATTCCTTACGTTGTTTGCTTTTATTTCTGTCATCTACAGCTCATTTCAGAAGAATTTCGTTTTTTTTTCTGACTCAGCGTTTCTTACATAAATTATTTCTTCTACCTGGAACTCATTTGAATTCATTTAGCAGGGTTTATTCTTACAGGCATGTTTTTTTGTAACAAACACAAAAGTAGTGCATGCAAATGATGTGATGTGATTGAATGACAAACTGCATAACTCTCAACTATGTAAAAGTCTGCATAAAAACATTTTCTATCAGAATCGAGACAGGTCTGTGGTATTAGCCTGTCTGTACATGTATTTGTTCTGTGAAGGACACCAGACCACTGCTGCAAACCTTTCACTGCATCAGGCTGCTCACATTTTAAAACCTTTACAAAACTTCTGCCTACACGGACGAAAATGGCCTATTATCTTCTTATCTGTCAGTAATGATCAGACCACGGGTCACAGCTTGCCCTCTCAGGGCATCAAACTCAGCTTGAGTCAAGACTTTTGTGTTGGAACAAACGTCCCCTCACCATTAGAACTGCTTTGTCTCCTGTTGTCTTCACACTGCTACTAAAGACCCACCTCTCCGATGAGCACTTAAGATGATAATTACACGTTTACATGTCTTAAAACTGGCTTACATGACTAACAAGCTTTTAATTAAAGTCTATGTTTACTCGTGTGACACACACATCTACTTTGAGGATGTCAGAACTCCCATGTACACTAAATGGACAAAAATATTGGGATTCATCTGTTTTTTAGGGTTAGGGCTAGGCCCCTTGATTCTAGTAAAGGGCTTAACCTTAATGCTTCAGGAGACCAAAACATTCTGGACAACACCATGCTTCCAACTTTGTGAATCCAGTTTGGGGAAAAATCATTTCTAATCTGTTAAGTCCATATAGTGTACGTCATTCTGGACAAGAGCTTCTGCCAAAGACTGCTTGAGTGGGTTAAATAAATAGAAAATAATTGGAAAAAAATCAAATCCTTTGGAATTAAAATAAAAACATTGAAAGCATGAGGAGAAATTCTGTCAAGATTGGAATCTTTTGTTTTCTTTTAATCTGATGAGGTTTCTGCTATGCATACACTGTTGTTTTGTGTTGTTTTGTCATTCCTTGATGTCGCAACTAGTAGAAAAAGCTAGAAGTGCATTCTCAAGCCTATGAATACAACTCCAGATAACATTATATTTAACTGATGTATATAAAAAGATATGCGATAATTAGCAAAAGCACATATAAGGGTGTACAATTCATTTCCTCTCTGTTTGAAAGACTGAATAACTGTTGATGACTCAGCATTAATTAGTAATGATTCTCACAGAATAGTTGCAGTTAAAGCAGTTAAACCAGCCACTCTGACACTGAGAGAGGAAGCTGAGGCAGCCTTGTATACTGACTAATACATTCCTCCTTTATAATGATACATATCTGTCTGATATATTTACAGATGTCAGCGTATCTTGGGTTTAGAATAAATGTGAATCAGACGGGGCACCCCGTTCCACATATTTGTGGAGTGAGGAGTCACATTCAAGTCGGTGCGACATTTTCCGCCGGTCAGCCTTTAGCTAATCCTGTATGGCGACCAGGAACTAGCTCCAACTAGCTGATGTTTTGACTGCTTTCTCAGAAAGTCGCCCTGCGAGGTGGATGGGTTCGACTCCTATCACCTGTCTGTATGGAATGAATGGCCCATTGCTTACTTGTGTCAACAAGTGCGTCACTGGCAACAAGGAAACGTGAACAGTTCTCAGGCAGCGGGCAAAGATGAGAGAGACAAACCGGCAGCTGTCGATGCGGATGGAGTTTCACACGCCAAACAAATACTGTCTGCACTCCTGCTTGGCCTCTTGACCTTGAAAAAGGCGGAAACGACGCATGACCCCAGACATGAAGGAAATCTGATGCCTAGATATGAATTCCCTTATCTGGGTTTACATGTGCTTAATGTTAGACGAGAGTAAATATTGAAGGGTTAGGTATAACTGAGTCATACTGAGACAAACATCACTGTAGTCTGGGACTGATACTGTAATCAATAGGGGAAAATGTTAAATAGGCAGATCCGAATGGAGAGGCATTGTGTGCTCTGTTTTAAACAGCCCACTCCGCCCTGTTCAGTGGGATACCTATGTCGGGAGAGGCCATGCTCCAGGGCCACCTGTGTGTGTGGAGGGGTCACTAAGTCACCATCACGCGCCACAACTTGTGAAAGCTGAATTCAGATGACGCCCACGCTGAGCTAAACCCTTATATCCTGTGTGTGGGGGCGTGTGAGCGTGCATGTGTATGTGCGTGTGTGTGAATGTGTGTGTTTAAGGTACTTCCTGTTTGAAACTCACCTGGCTCAAATTCCACCAATGATTATTCCTTGACAGCACAAAGTTCGAAGTTAACACTTGCACACTCCCAGCTACAGACAGGGCCTTGGGGTAGAATATGGAGATTACACAACAGTGCAGTACACTGGTGAGCGAATGAGGCATTCTTTGTAATCTAGTGTTGCACAATGTCTGCAAGATGAACTGCTCATTCTTGATTATATTATGAAACCAATAGAACAAAAACAGCAGACTGTAGGTAACAGGGCAAGGCAGGTCACGGGTCCGTTTATGACTGGTCAAATACAATTGAGTGCAAAGGGTTCAAGATGGTCTGATTTGATTACAAGTGAAAATAGCTTTTCTCTGCAGGAAATACAGTCTAATATGGCCTTTTCTGCATATTTTAGTTTGCAGTTTGTATTTACTTGCTGAGTTGCACAGTTGCAAAACAGAACAAAGTGACATGCCTTTTGCACAGGCCATACTGCAAAATAGTTTTTGCATACCCCCTGTTAAATTCAACAATTTAATAGTATTGGGCTGCATGTGTGCTTATATTCCCTTGAAAAACAGTCATTTTACTAAAGGAACCTAAGCTTTCGAACCAAGATTTATATAGAGGGTTTGTGACTGAGCTGAAGCTGAGGTTTTCTTCTGCAAAATATGTAGGCCTATCTGTGCATATGGATTGTCTCTTGTACTTTGCCTGCCTTTTGCTCATGATATGTACCTGCCCGTCACTTTAGCAACCATGTCTTATCTCCCACTCCTTTTCGTTCGGCTGGCACGCTGTAATACACTGACTATTGTGCTCCTTCCCCGTTCCACATGTTGGAAAGGCCCCCTGTAGTTGCCTCAGACAAAGGCCTCAGCATGTGTGCTGAAGGCATGCGGCAGAACTTCCAGGCTTCTCCCTGCATCGCATGACAAAACACGACCACCAGACATACCGAACACTTTGTGTGGGCTCTTCGCATCCTCAGAAACCTCTACAGCCCCCTCAAACCCCACATTCCCGCTCCTGCTCTCCTCCTCTCTAGCGCCATATTTTTCTGCTAGCTTCTCCCATGCTCTCTCTCTCTCTCTCT
>JBBKCR010000036.1:8417710-8430783 GCA_037577295.1 Ladigesia roloffi | reverse complement strand
GGTGGGGACAATTTATGGTCATCTGAAAAGTGGTGTGGACATGTCCCTACCGTCCATACCGTAAACTACGCCCATGGGGAGACATTTGAAGTGTAAGACTTCTCTCTTACTGCAGGCTCCCATTGCACCTTTTTTTTTAAACGCAGCTCGCAGCCACACGGTGGCACAATTTTTGGAAGCACCGCCTCTAGATAAATATTCATGATCACGTAGCCCTACAGCAGATGGCGCCTTTTTTAGAAGCCCCGGTCTAAATGAATATTCATGAGATTGGGGCGCTTATAAGTGGACTCCATTTTAGATTCTGTCTCATTCCGACTCTGCAGCAGAAGCAGCTCCAGTCTCTACTTGTCTTTTTGAAGACCCCTTAAAACACACACAAAGGTAAGTTGTTTAATTGTATTTTTATTTTCGTATTGGCTGTATGATGAATGTTTTGTCTTCGTGTTCACTTTTATATTTTATATTTAATTTGGAAAACAGAATTTTAATCAAAATGTAAAGTGATTTTAAGGGATTAGCTCTTGAGTTTCAAAGAATGCGGTTTAGTAGTAGTATGTAACCTAAAGTGGTATTATTGAGGTAAAAAAATTAATAAAATGTTAACTAGAAGGACCCTCACTGTCTTCCCTTTGTTCTGAGAGAAGTGCACGCCTGACTAGCAACCGGCTAAATCCGGTTTAGCTTCATTGACCTACATTTTGTTAACTGGGCCAACGAGGAAAAAGAATGTGAAGATACGCGACTTTTATGCATACCAAAATTTTTCATTTTGAAGTCAAGACTACCAGCCTAGTCGACAACAGTCTTTAGAATTGTAAGGAAAGCCCGCGTGGTCGTTTTAGAAAAGACTGCGCCATTGCTAACTGGCTAAAGCTAGTCTGACGCGGCTGCACTGGCTGCGATCCAAACTGCTCTTGTTGAAAATAAAGCCCATCCATGG
Source organism: Ladigesia roloffi (assembly GCA_037577295.1). Lineage (NCBI taxonomy): Eukaryota > Metazoa > Chordata > Actinopteri > Characiformes > Alestidae > Ladigesia > Ladigesia roloffi. The sequence goes on along the minus strand of JBBKCR010000036.1, from coordinate 8,429,840 downwards.
CTTACTACTGTTCACTATCCAAGTATGCATTAATTACAAGTATAGGTCCATGTGTTGGGCCAATTAAAAAGCAAAAATTGCGACGAAATGTTAACGTCGAGTAGCAGGCCTGGCCCAATACTTTTGTCCAGTAGTGTAGATCCACGAGGTGTGTCGAAGTGTAGTGGGGGAGGGGCACATTGTATGCCCTGCATCAAAGACGCGCCAACTCTCTGCTAATAAAATGTGTTTGATTTGAACGTTTATTTAAATCTCTTATGCTTGTCACGTGAATAATCGTATTTTCTGTACAGATGTCTGACGAAGGTAAGCTCTTTATCGGTGGTCTCAGCTACGACACAAACGAGCAGTCACTGGAGGAGGCCTTTTCCAAGTATGGAACAATCGCAAAGGGTATGTTTTTTTTTGTTTTTTTGTTTGTCTTGACATCTTGTTTAAAAAACATCTTGACAACTTGTTTCTATTCCTTCTAGTCGATGTTATCAGAGATCGTGAGACAGACAGATCCAGGGGATTTGGATTTGTTACGTTTGAAAATCCAGATGACGCCAAGGATGCTATGGTTGCAATGAATGGAAAGGTAACAGATACTTACTACCTACTTTGATCTAGAATGTATGAGTATCAGGATCCTCAATATACTGTTTTCCTTCATCTAGTCTATTGATGGAAGAATGATTCGTGTTGATGAAGCTGGCAAATCTGGTGGACGGTCTGGTGGGTTCAGAGGTTCTGGTGGTGGCAGAGGATTTTTCAGGGGAGGCAGAGGAAGAGGTATGTACCAATTGAAACTCGTTTGACATTGGAAATGAAAATACTTAAAACAAGTTAACTTTCTTCATTCCCTTGATCATCAGGTGGTGGGGGATATGGTGGAGACAGGAGCTATGGAGGTGGAGACCGGGGTTATGGCAGTAGCGATAGAAGCTATGGGGGAGACCGTGGTTATGGGGGTGGTGACAGGAGCTATGGCAGCAGTGACCGGAGCTACGGAAGTGGGGGTAGCGGTGGCTACTTCAACAGAAGCGGTGGCTACTCTGGTGGTGGTGGTGGAGGATACAGAGACAACAGGTTAGTCATATTTTTTCCTCTTGGTTCATTCTTCATTATTTAGAGGATGGTGGTAGTCTGTATATGTACTAATAGTTGTTAACATGCTTCTACTCCTGTTCCAGGAGCCAGGGTGGTTATGAGCGTTCTGGAGGCTCCTACAGAGACAGCTATGACAGCTATGGTATGTACAAAAAATCTGATCGTGTGAGTCCAATTGTTAAACCTGAACTATAGGAAGAAAAATGCAGGGAAGTGGTTGAAGAGTGTCGTGGTTCACAAGCCAATCCAATGACTGCAACAGTCATACTGAGACCTTAAGATCCTGGAAATTGGCATTTCCTTGAGTGCTATCTGATACTTCACCCTGGAAAGATTTCCTATTAATATAGACTGTAGTGAATTTAGTCTGTACTAAGAGAAATTAGAGAATGTCAATGAATTTGTCCTAAGATACTTGAAATTGTGAAAATACCACATGTTTAGTGGTGTCAGTTCATGTTAAGAAAGGATGTCCGAATGCTCCAGTGCCTTTACTCTTGCCTGCTTCTTGTCCTCAGCTACGCACGAGTAAAAAAATTCCTGATTCCAAGACCATCCCTTCGCTGGCTGTATTTAAAAGATGTGCTCTTCGAAGAATCTTTGATTTTCACTTTGTTCATTTTGAGTGTCAACTTCTCTCCTACTTAAACCATATTGATAGCATTTTGAAGTCCTTTTTTAAATTTTTATTTTCGTGTTGAAACTTGCCTGCTCATTGGGAGGCGGGATCCGTGGTCATTCTTGGGCAGTTACTGTAAATGTTTAAGCCCATTTAGATTACCTGTACATACATACAGTTATCCCTTGGGGGGGAAACATGGATTACTTTCTTTTGTATCTGTAAAGAAGTATCTCTGTTTTAAACTATGTGTGAAATCTCTGACCAGTTCAGCACAGCCTGTTAGCTTCTAAGACCAATTGACCTGAAACTTTGGACCAACATGCGGTTGAAAACCTTAAAACGACAGCTGCCAATGGCAACTTACTTGGACTTGTCTGCCTCTAAAAATTGAACCCTATCCGATTCCCAAAAGAAGCTTTCCAAGCTGTGATGTTCTCATGGGGTGGCTTGCATCCTTGGTGTTTCTAAAGACTTGTAAATGTTCAGTACCCAAAGAGTGAACTACTTCAATGGCAATGCCTCAGTTAATACAGACTGTTTTGATCTCAAGGTGGCCGGAAGGTACTTTACTCTTTGACTTGAATATTAAAAAGTACTCTATGAACGTAACTTTAAAGCTCAGTCATTTAATGTCAACATTTTGTTCCTTCTGGGAAAGAATTGTGCTCTGTTCTGTGTACCAACACCTGCAATATTTTCCTTTTATTTTTGTTCCTTTTTTTGTAAACAAAAATTGGCTTCATGAAGCCCATTAAACAAGTTGCTGAACATGCTTCGATTTTATTGTGCTAAAATTGTCTGAAAATTAAACCATTAAAGCTGGGTTTCAGCTCCGTACTGGGATTAGATTAAGACTGTAGGAGGTAGATTTTAAGTGTGTACATTTTTAATTGAATTAATCATTTTGGGTTACTTGGTGGTTAAACTTTAGTTAATAGGATTCAGTGGGACGTACTTCACGAAATGGTAGAGAATGGACTTGTAGACTTTTTCTTAATGACTTCTAGCCAGTGTTGTATAATGCTTCATTGCTTGCAAGAGTCCTCCGCTAACAATTTGGAAAGTCCACAATGCCCTTGGAGAATGAAGTGTTGTGCCTACCAACTCAAGAATCCTCTGAGATGAAAGCTGCTCTTTTGACAAGGGCAATTGTGCAGATAGGCCTGTTATGTGAGGTAACGACTTTTGCTCTCCTGTACGCATCCTTCCAACAGTTTCATTGTATTGTCCACATTTCTTCTAAAAATGCTCAACCAGTCTTCTTGCCTTCCAAGGCCTTTCTAAATTTAGATTCCTAAAAACTGCATCTGAGATTAGTATTGTGACCCTTTCAAAAGATGAGTGCTTCATTCTAAAATGAGGAAAATGCAGTGTCCTTGGAATGTTTCATTTCCAGGGTTTTTAACTTTCTATGTAGACCTCTTGTGCTCTATGACGTTCTACATTTTGTGAACATCTGAACTCACAAAGCGCCTTCCATCAAATGAGAAAGTCCTCATTGCCTCATTGCCGTTCAAGGCACTGATGCTTGTACTGAAGAATGAGCCTTAAAGCCCTTTACACTGTTTGCAATTTTGTTCATGTCTTAGTTTAATGGTGTAACAATGCATGCCTACAATTTTTTGCTCTGAGTGTTTGAGCCCTCTATTTAATTTCTCTCATTTTGTTTTCAGGTTGAAACATAAATGGAGGTAGCCAGTGTCTACAGTGGTTACTGTTGTGACTGCATTTGGATGAGCTTCCCATCAAATCTGAGGGGTAAGCATGGGTTGTGTGGAGGTTCTTCTGTAACACTAATGTTAAATGTCTTGGTACTTGCTAGAGTTTAGATCAGACCCCAAAAATGAGACCCGAGCCAATTCACACTGCGTGGCCCGACACATTTACTGTAATCATCCCTAGCCCGATTTTAAACCCGACAATTTTTAAAAAGTGATTAAAAAACCAAATGCTTGATCTTGGCCTGGCCCGAAGACAGCAGCAAGGTCTGTTTCGGGCAGAGAATCTAAACTCTAGTTCTTGCTGAAACCATTTTGTGTCATTACTTGAAGTATTGGCTGCTTTAAGAATTAAAAAAGGATCAAAAGAAACTGTTCATCTTGGAGTTCATTTTCATACAGACTACAATACAATGCAATGTCCAAAAAGAAATCTGTAGGGGAAAAATTATGAAAATGCACCATGTACAAATGCCAGTTATACTGTGGTGGGTTAGGTGATGGATGTTGCTTTGGGTAAATGTCTGCTAAATGCGGTAAGTGTATTGAAAAGTAACATGGTAGGATCTGAAATGGCCAGTTAGAAGATTTGCAGTCTGGACAATAAAAAACTTTGTTTTTAAAGTATCATGAGACACTATGCTATATGCTCACTGATAGCTTTGTGTTAAGTGAAAAATTATTGTTTGGAATGTAGTGGTGATCCACATAAGACTGGCCCATAATGGCAGATTCTCTAAACAACTTGTAATATTGTGTTTCAGGATCTGGGTAGGGATAAATTCCCTGCAGAGCTGATTGTCTCTCCATAAGAACTCCAGAACCAAAGGAGGCAAACTGTGATTGTGGCAGACACCTTATGTCCGCCACACTGTCAGAATGTGGAACATGAATGTTTTGGGTTCTTTTGGGTTAAGGTGGAGTATGTTCCATCAAAAGGAAAGTAGGTTAAAGTGTGAACAAAGAAAATAAAGGATTTGATCTTTAGTTTGGTTTTATGTCCTTTCTTTTTACACATTCTCATCAACTGAACCGAATGTCTAAGATTGAAAAGGCAGTCAGTATAAGATGCAAGTATAACACACTTAAGTGTAGCTGTTTTGTAGTGCTTATAGGTCAAGTTTGTAAGAAAAGGACTGGTGGCATTCAAGCAAGTATGGATTTAGTTCCTTGAGTCTCCCCTCATGCAGGTCATAGGTAAGAGTATGAGTTAAATCACACTGCACTAGGTGCAATAGGATATGCTACTGAATGTTCACATTTCCCTTTTAAATGGGTTTCTAGACAATCGCCTTAGTGTGTACAATTTGTAGTCCACTCACAAGAAGCAATGTGTTAAACCTTGGCTGCAAGTCGCATTTACAGCTGTATGTAATGAAACACGAGAAAACAAAATAACATGTCTGATTAGATTAATGCAGTTTTCCTCTTTAAAATGTTGATTCTTGTTTTAACTGCATGGAATGGGAAGTGATCGTGCTTAATAAATTCGGGCCCACCGTGGTAATGTGATTTCTCAAAATAATCATGCTCAACTATGTTGGTGGACTTGTGTGGTGCTATTAAGTCTGTTATATGGTTAGCATGTAGTATTCACCATACTTCAAATAATCGCCCATACACAAAAGCGCAGCAGAATGCTCGCGCGAGGTTTTGCCCACATCTCACATTCCAACACGTGTTCCTCCATGTTTGGATAGTCACCACAAGGGGGCAGTGGTGTCCTACATTTATCTACACTAGGTAGGGTGTGTACATATATCGGAACAGTCGAAGCTGCTGCATGAGTCACTATGAAACAGTGTAATTAAAATATGCTTGACTACCTTAATTTACCCCTGAAAACATGCCAAACACCTGATTTTGAATTAAGTGGGCATTAATTTGTAAACCGTTCCCTTAATTTTATCTTAAAGTGGAGTTAAGTTGTGAAACCCCTTAATCCATAAGACAGTAATTTAAAGGAAACATTTTAAAAAATAAGGGAATTCAGTAGTTTTACCCCTTAATCAGACTTAATATGTGCACGTTTCCACTTTATTTTCCTTACTTTCTTGGAAATAAGGTAGAAAATTAAGGTTATATTAGGGGGTAAAATTAAGGGATTTGGTTTCGAAGTGATTTGTGTGTATTTCAGTGAAACAAAACCGGTTAAAATTCCGCATGGGAACTGATATGTCTGAAATGCAAACGTGTCCTTAATTACCATAATTCATATTTTATTGACAAAGATGCATTACATAAGATATCTGAATACTAGCGCGACAGTATTCTAGTGTATGAATTGCATGAATCAAGCTGTTCTGGTCTTTCTGATTTCAGTCTTCTTTGTACGTCCCATTTAAGACCTTCTCAATCCAGTGCAGATAGTGGTCTATGCGAGTATATTTTGAGACATGCCCCCCACAGCATTTAATATAAGTGGACACGATCCCATGCGCGACGTCTCCACAAACCAGTGGGCCCCCAGAATCACCCTGTGGATAAAAAAAAAACTATGGTTTGTCTATGGCAATATCTGACAATAGAAGATTTTAAAATATAGAACTGTGATCACACTAACTTCTCCAGGCCCTTTCTCGCCACCAGTGCAGATAACATTATGATCGTTACAGTAATTGTTAGAGATGGTTACGTTGACCTCTAGCAGGATTTTCGATGGATCATTTTTGTCGTATGACTGGCGCCCCCAACCCATCACCAGGCAGTTGGATGGGGAGTGTTGGTTTGTAGATTTCGGCAGGGCGATAGGCTTCACTAGGTCATTGAACTCCACTGTTTTTTCGAGCTAGACGAAACACCAATTAAAAGGTTTGTTAAATGCTATTTTCCCCATTTTCTTATATGTCAGCATTCACACTCTAGTATACAATGGCACCTCCCCCCAACACACACCTTACCTTTAAAAGCATTATGTCATCTTTGTAACATGTCTTGTTGTATCTTGGATATGGAACTAGTTTTATCTTCATAGCGTTGTTGATGTGGAGTCGACTAATGTTGTGCATCTCTACAAAAGCAATGCTATAGAAGAAAATAAGTGCAGTGGGTAAATATTTGCAGTCATGCTGAGAAATCATTTTGGTGTTTGGGTGGTTGGTTCTGGTTAAGTCTTGGGTGCAAGAACAGAATCAAGGCCTTGGTAACCAACAGCCAAGATATAAAAGCATATAACTTAACTCAAGACAAAATATACTTCCTTCAGGGTACAGTAAACCCTGCTTATTCGATATAAAGATGGGCATTTTAGCTATTTTATTTTGATGACATTCAAATCAATTCAAGTAGGTTTTTATTGACATTTCTACCATATACACAGTACATAGTAAAAAGAAAACAAGCAGAACAGAACAGCACAGAACAAAAAACAAGTGCAAACAGGCCAGAACATAAGCGCAACAATATAACTTAACAAGACAAGACAAGACAGTGCAATAAGTATTTTTTGCTATTTACTATTGGCATATAACCCCTGCGAATGTCAGGTCTTTACTGTATTTCCATAACTCCATACACCCTACTCTAAAGTGGATGATACTTACGACTAATTTATTCTGGTATGTGATAAACAGTGATTTAAAAAACAATCCAGTATTCATCCTATGAAGCTAACCATGCTAACCTGAAGCTAATGATGCAACTAACCTGCATTTTCCTTGTATCACTTTATTGACACAAGGTCAGAATGAGCACTTATGCTATGCAGGAGGACAGTAGTAGTGAACTATTCATATATTAAAAACAATAATAGTACATGCTGTTGTGTATACAATCAATGCTTTTAAAATGTTTTAACAGGAGACTTTTAAGTGAGACGTAAAAAATACCTCTTAACTAATGATTGTAAATCACTCTGGATAAAGGCGTCTGCCAGATGCTACTTTACTTATTTTCCCATCTATGATTCTCGTTTTTTTATCTATACAACCGATCCTGACATACTGACATTTTTTCTTGATAAATTCTCCAAGTATGCCCATTGTTAGTAAGTGTTCAATGTCACAGAATTGCTAAGTTTAAAAGAAAGGCATTAATTGGTTGGAAAACATCACAGTTAATTTGGTTTAAGAGTCTGAATAGTCACCTTACGACCCTTGGCATGTTTTGTCTTTCTCGGTCAGTTTCCTGAACAGGGGTCAAATCTAGTCCAAGACTAGCCTTAATCCTTGTCTGGGAAAACAAAGCTATACACTTGTGATGTACTGAAAGTCTTGGTGGTTGTGTTACCCCTCACACAGGAATTTCACACCCTCTACTGGAGTGTAGCCAGACTCAGTGGTTGCTTGCTAATAGTTTCATGGCGTTAGTATTGCTGATCCTGTATTTAAGTGCCAGAGGCTGCATTTTACACTTTGTTGGCTATAGTTCTGCCTGGCTGAAGTCATTATACATAGATGTGCTTTTATTGAATCTAATTATCATTGCTATACCCTGAAAGAGGAGAATAAGTTCTTCCATTCACAGTACCAGCGCCCATCTTTATGTGACCCTTTCCTTGACATTTAATGCAAGTTGTAGGCCCAACTATTTTCTTTTTTTTTTTCGGATTTTCATTTCTGAAAGTAGAGTTGAGACCCTCAGTATCACTGGGATGCTACTTCAGCTGCATTACTACATTTGAAGTGATGTGACCTGCTTGAATAAAGATGTTTGCTGGTGTGCTGAAATATGTCCTCCTGATTACTGAATTCATTTCACATTCACAGAGCAGTTTAGTGCAGTCTCCTGGACCTTCTTTACAAAGACTCCAAAGACTCAACCTACTGGACTCTGCAGTGGGCTGCGGTCATCACAAAGTTCTCATTCACCAGAAAGCCGTCGCAGGATATTTTTCGATCCAATGTGGTAAGGTACACCATGTATGGGTGGCTGCGTGGGTCCGACTCCCTCCCACCAATAATGCCATGGCGCGTAGAGCAACCTGTCCGAGATTGTTAACAGCTTCAGCATTTTCTTATACAAGGTTTGTGCCATTGCTGTCATATTAAAACTTCAGTTTGCTTCTCTTTGAAATGCAACATGATATTGGACAAAAATGTCATGCAAAATAACCCACAGCTATTATGTAATAAAGTCTCATTAAATGAACATACATGAAACTAACATTTTACCAGTTCATGGTTATAAGATTTTTTTAATGACTGAAACAATATACAATATACAATATCTAGAACATAGGAGACTGTGCAGGAACGTGTGGAAAATCATTCTACTACTTTTCCATGCAGTAGTCTGTTATCTACGTCAGTGCCGGGTGGTGAGGAGTAGCGCAGAGAGGTGTGAGTCCTGACCTTTACTCTAAAGCTGAGGTAAGTGTGAAATCTGGTATGATTACCTGGCATAAAGTTCTGCAGCAAGATGAATGCCCCCAGGCACAGTGGCACGTTCATGGCAGAAGCAGCTCAGCCTGTGAGAAGCCGCAACTGCAACTGCTGCTTCCTTTTTTATAGTCTATTGAGAGACCCTAAGCAGGAAGACAAGAGAAACTGTTAGTCCCTCCTGCTGCGTGCTTTACTGCTGTTTTATCAGGTTAGAGAACTACTTAAGTACTGAGCAGCTTGTATAACTGGAATGGAGCTTCTAAGTACATCCAGTTTTTAAGTTCAGTTTTGGGTTAAAATTGAAATGATCTAAACAACAGAAAACATTAAATAAAATACATTAATGGCAACAAAATCTTAACAGCCAATTAAGAAATTAGATTCCTTTTCTCACTAATTTAACAGGGTCCTAAAGCCTGAGGCCACCTTGAACATTTGTTGTTGTTTTAACCCAAGACATTAGCCACTACTGTAAAACCAAAGAGGGGTGAAGTGAATAGCAGTGGCAACAGTCAAGATGATGGCATACAGTATTAGGCAACAAGTGAACAGTCAGTTCTTGAATCTGATGGGTTGGAAACAGAAAAATGGGCGTCACGGTCAAAGGGACTTGGACAAAAACAAATTTGTGATTGCTAAGTGATGGGCTCTGATTATCTACAAACCCGAAGCTTTTGTAGGGTGTTCCTGTTATGCAGCAGTCAGTACCTTCCATAAGTGCCTCAAGGAAGGACTTCCAGCAAACCAGTAACAGGGTCATTGGCACCCTCTTCACTGATTGGCACCGGCTAGCCTGGCTGATTCAAGTTCACAGAGGAGTTAATGGTGGTTATGACAACATGGTGTCAGGACACACAGTGCATCACAGCTCGCTGATTATGGGGCTGGATAGCTGCAGACCAGTCAGAGTGCCCATGCTGACCCCTGTCCATTGCTAAAAGCATCTTGAATGAACGTTTTGGCATCAGAACCAGACCATGGAGCAATAGAAGGAGGTTGCCTGAATTAGGTATTATTTTTTGTGGATAGCCAGTCATCCAGTCTATGTACGTTGTTTTACCACGTGTTATGGTTTAGTGTGTGTTTGTGAGTGGGGGTGCACTTACGTGATTGTACCTGACATTAAAACTTACTATAATTATTCAATAAAAGCTTTAGAGGGCAGTGTAGGTTGTCTGATATTAGAACAGGAAAATAACTGAGTGAGCTGGTGCAGCATTTAGTATAAATCTGACTGTATATTGGCCAGCATAGGCCTCATAATTTATTGTTGAGTGTATCGGTAGTGAGGCAAGAAGCCTTGAAGGTCTATTTTTTTCTTCATTTTACTCCTTGTCTTCTTAAACCCATGTGTCTCCAAAGAGATTTTCTGTCTACCTCTGTGATCCCAAAGGTACCATTACTGAACACTGGCCCAGATAGTCCATAAAAAAGGCCTTAAGTTCTCAGAACTTGCATCCATCAGTACACAGCATCATATGGTGACTTTTTCAGCCATGAAAAAAGCCACTGAAAGAGCCGATAGAAGAATGACCCCACCACTCAGAACTAAAGTAATGAACAAATGAGTCAGTTTTTCACTGGTCCAGTTATAGAGCTGAACCTGAAGCCAGAAAATAGATTTTTTGAGACCAGGTAGCTTTTAATATTGTATGAAAACATTGGACTTGCAAACCTCACACCTACATATATCCGACTCATCTTACTGTCTAACAACAACAACAACAACAACAAATATAATAATAACACTAATTTTATAATATGCATTGTGGGAGTGATGTGTCCTCTTCAATATAAACCCTCCAATCCTCCAACTCCACCCTGGCCTACCCCATACCACTCCCCACACAACATTTTATCTAAACGTTCATTTTGATTTTTGCTTGTTCTATATAAAACAAAATTATAACAGTTATAAAAACCTGCATAGGCTTTTTTTTTGTTTAAATCTACATTTTTTCACATTGTCTGTACAGCTTTGCACACATGGCTCATGGGAAATGTAGTACCCAGTCAGTATGTTTCATGTACACTTTTTTCATGTTCAGTGGTTCCAAGGTAGCTTAAAAGTGAGGTTTACATTTCCCATGAGACATGTGTGCAGCTCTGGGTTAATTAAACATACTAAAGCTGCAGAGTGTTTTTTTAGGTATCTAGCTGGTCTAATAGATCTAGGAAATTCAGTCGCTCTCTGAATCTTGTCTAACACTACAATGTGTTACACCAGAGATCTGTGTGACTGCACAGGAAGCCTGTTTTGGGTGTCAAAGCCAAAGTGGAAGTGTAAGGATGAGTGTAAGTATGAGGAGTGTAAATATGAAGAATATCAGATACAGACTCTAATAATGGGCATTAATAGAAAATTGCATTTGTATAGAAAACATCAACCTCAAAAGTAGAAATGTGGGTATTATTATGAACACTTCAATGTTCTTTTGTTTTATATTCAAATACCATTTTAACTGCTTTGACATTTGTATTCAAATGATGTTAAGAATGAAGTCAATTATGCTGCATTATAATGTAAATGGTCCTGGTGACAAGGAGACTACGTGCCTTATATTGACTTATAATTACAGTAATTAAGGTAAGAATGATTTGCATATTAAGTACTGGTTTAATGGCACATCCCTGATGTAACACATAGTCAACCCTAATAATTAGTGCAAAATGATTATCATGGGTCATGTGGTATAAGCATCATGCCCCTAATCCCAAAGCTAATTTACACCTACGCCATGTTTCTCAATATTGGGGGCATGTTTTTATACTGAAGAGCATCTCAAATGTTGTCTTTATATCTCAGCGTGAATGTTTTGCTAGAGTTTGTATTTCTGCATGAATGCACTTGAATGTACATAAGCAGTTCTATTGTATGATTAATATTATTATATTATATCATTTGATTGGTTCTTTAGGGAACAATTCAGTTTTTATGTTGCTATACTAACGTTTGGCAAATTTAAAGAAGTGTTTCTTCACTGAATGAGAGGAATGGTAATCAGTGAGTTCCATTGTCTTTCTATAAAAACAGAGGGGATATTTCTAGTTAATGTCCAAAGCAGTGAGTGACTGAGGAGGAGTATCTTCAATTCAAGCTCATGTTGGGTCTGGCGGAATGAATCGAATTCATTCTGGGCCTTAATTCAAAACCCTTGTTTTTCAGGTCCACTCTTAATGGCTTCTGTTTGTGTGTAAAGTAGACCACCTTTAGGACGTTGGCCTCCTTTCAAAGGCAGTCACTTTTCCATGACTGTTAAGTGGCATTGAACTGCTAGATGTAGAGAAATGCAAATATAATGCCGGGGAATTAGCCCCTTTTTGAGCCAGGGATGAATCGGCTGGGTGGAAGAGATTCTTTAGCAGGAACAAACACC
>JBBKCR010000036.1:8383020-8396587 GCA_037577295.1 Ladigesia roloffi | reverse complement strand
TTAACGTCATTGGTGAGTGTTCTTTTATATTTACGTGAAATCAGACATAAGCAGTGATCTCCAACCCTGATCTGGAGATTTAGCTTCCTAAGAATTCTAATTCCAGCCACAGTCTGGAGCACCTGCACTGGACTATTAAGTTCTGCAGAAGTCCCTGGTTTTAATGTGAAAAATGTGAAAATGCCATTGCATGTTATTTGCATTTTTTATGATTTTTTATATGTTGTGAACACACATGTGACATATATTATACCATTTTGTCTGGCAGGGGTATCTGTCTAGCCTGGATAAACTGTTTTGAAGTTAAACCTTTAGTGTTAATTTTATATATTAATATAATAACGTATTAATGTTATTTTTAGTGGCTCATACGGGAAAGAAGAGAAACAGTTATAAATCAAAATTTAATGCCATTCAATGACATTATATGGTTGAAATGGTTAAATGTAAGGATTTAAAGATTGCATACTGACCTGTTTAGGACCTGAGACTTGATTTGAGACCTGCCTGTATTGATTTGTGACTCGTCACCATAGACATTACATTGACTTGTTGCCAGAATGCTGCACAAAACATCACACTGAACACTTGTACTCCATACAGCACTGTACAGAAGGTTCAGAAGGATGACTCACTCCAGGGGAATTTGTGCACAACTGAGCACAGCAAAGCTTAACATGACTGCCTGTTTGCCTTCCAGTGAGCTAAAAGCCGTTGTCTGGTTTATTTCAAACTTACCTAATGGAAAATCTGGGTAGCCCTAATTAAATTCAAAGAACATAATAAGCGCCTACCAGTTTATTGCATCATTTTAGAGCTTCGCCATCTGAAATGGTGAGAAAAAAAGCTAATTACTCTTGGCTCTCAAAATTGAACAATTTAACATGCGAGATTGAAACAGGGAGCCCGAGTTTGTAGCTTTATAATATCAAGATGTAGCATGTGCTTATCTTGAGCCATTGTGGAACATAGACCCAGCCTCCTGTGTGAAGGCGAGCTGCAGTGTACAGTCTGTGGCAATGATTTCACCTTTCCTCTTCTTACTTTGGTGCCTAAAATATAAACCCATAGACAGAAATGATGGCCCAGTAGCAGGATGCACTAAAATCCCTAATGTGTACATCAGTTTTGAGTGAACTAAATATATTACACTGATATTGCTGAATTGCTGAATAAATCATAACTGGAGTGGAAATCAGGCATGAGCTAATTTAAAACACTTCTCTTTTCAGCACAGAAAACCAAAACCCAAACATGAACCTAGAATTAACCAGCATTCATCAGGCCATTCCTAAAATGGTTTAATTCGACAGTTGTGTTCATTATAATAGAAAATGTCTCTGATGTGGTAGTACTTTTCTATATAAAAAAAAAAATATATATATATATATTTTTTATATATATATTTTTCCCCCTGGCATATTACATTCTGCAAATAAACTGAAAAGAGGATGTTTGCAGGAGATCAACAAAGTGTAAATGAACAAGGTGTGCCCAAACTTTGCACATGAATGTTTTTCTCAAAAGTTCAGCATGTCATCTTTAGCTTGTTTTACATGCATGAGGAAGCTGGAGATTTCTCAAAGGCAGAGTAAACCATAGTTCAAACATAAGGGGTAAACTTGCACAAGGCACAAGTGTGGTGTGCAGTGTGACATGAGACGTTTCCTGCAGTTCCTCAAAATGCAGAGAAAATGCAAGTCTTCCATATATAGATTTCACACCAAACTGCACCTAAATGAAATGTGAAATGAGTGGACCTAATAAACTGGCAACTCAGTTTGGTCAGTTGTGCAAGATGAAAAAATAACTGCAAAACAAAATCATTTACTTAATTACTCTGCATTATGTTTATGTCATTCATATCTAATTCTAATTCTGATGAGTTTACAGGTACACAGTGCTCAAATATAAACAGATGTTTGGAACAGTAACTTTCTCTTTAAAACAATTGGTTTGGACACACAGTTTAAGGACAAGATGTTTCAGCATAACACAGAACATGTCAAATTCTGCCTATTTGTTTTTGATTGTATTTGAAATATTCAGATCTACAGTCATAGACACATAATTCAAAGTTTGAAGGAATTGTCATAAACATGTTCTTTCTTCTTTTAGGAAGAGTTAAGGATGTTTTGGTTGTAAAAGAAAGGTTTTTAGACATTTTGAATATATTAATTACTAAACAGTATTACAGTACTACACAACTGTGTAGTCTGCCATCTTGGCTTTGTTGTTTTTCACTTTTAGAAATGACTAAAAAGCCACAGAACCAGTCAGAAGGTTTATGAGTGTGTTCATTAAAGTTAATTGAAAGCGCTGAGGCAGAGTTTTCGCTGGTTGTACAGTTAGTTTGCTTTACGATAAAGTGGTGCAGAGTGTTGGCCAAAAGGGGGTGACATTTTTTTAGTACATTTTACATCATACAAAAGTTCTTTAAACTTTAAAAAATAGCATTTCTTGTTTAACAACATGTCAAACAAACGCTCATTTAAAGCATATTCCCACTCCTGGCCCTGTAGACCCAATGCACTGTGAACCCAACCAAAACTGATCCCTTTAATGAGCTGAAGCAGGGGAGACACTACAGAGGGCAGTGGGCCTCGATGGCCAGGTCTGGACAAGACTGTTTGAAAGGGACATTGTGGAAGTTAAATTGTTGTTTCTATAGCATTGCTTATGTGAAAGTGCCATGGCTAAATGTACAAAGAAAAAGGCCAATCTCAATAAATTACAATGAGAACTCTGATTTTGTTTATTGTCACAGCAGGCCCACATATGCTCCTAATACAGATGACAGCAGAATTTTTACTTTATTGCATTAAAAACGTAAACAAACATCCTGCAGTTCATCTCGGAGTGGGTCAAAGCCATTGTCTTTTCAAAATTGTTCTGGATTCTAAGAAAATCAGAGCCAAATCAGTAACTGACTGCAGCTTGGCCTTAAAGGAATTGTTTTAGACTTTCAGTTCAGGCTTAACTTTCAGTGGAGATTTTGGTGGAGAAGATAATGCATCAGGAGAGTCTTCAGGAGGTTTTTGAAGGTAGAGATTCATTCTGCTGCTCTGGTTGTTTTTGCAGCACATTCCACCAGTGGATCCATTAATAAGAGCAGTCTGGATTGTGTTTAACTTGTGTGTAGGGATTCCAGAGCCAGACAATGTTCCTTGGAGGAGTGGACGGAGCAAGTAAGAGCATAAGGGTGATTTAAGGACTAAGGTGTCTGGGTGTAGACCCAGATGTCACTGTGTAGGTAAGAGCTAGTGACATAATTCGGGAAGCAATCAGCAGAGGGTTTTATTGAACAAGCTGGGAGACTCATCAAGATGACAATGCAGTAATCAAGGGGAGAGATAACCATGGCTTGTAATAGGAGTTAGGTAGCATACTGAGTTAGGTTTGGCACGATTTTCCTGATGTTTTATAAGGTGAAACGACAAGCCTGAGAAATGTGATGTGGTCAGGTACCATTTTCATATTGATATTTTGACGGAGAGAAATCTTACATGATTGTAGCTCATGTGTGACCCAGATGACCACAAAGTTGCAGTTTCAAACCCTCACTTTCTACCATTATGTTATTAAGCAAGACACTTAACACGCATGTCTCCAGGGGGACTGTCCCTCTAACTAAAGATTGTAAGTCACTCTGGGTAAGGGTGGTTGCCAAAATGCTGTAAATTTGACTGGAGTTATGAGGCAAATGCTACGCTAACACTAGAAGGCTGTACAGACCCAAATGGTCTCTGTGTACACCCACAAAACATCTCTAAACTGATATTCAGCTCTTCACTGAGGTGATGCAGACTTGTCAGTGTGGTTTAGGACACAGTATGACTTAGTGTGACATTGTCTGTTTTATAACAAACAGGGATACTGATGTAGAATTAGTGGTTGTGTCAATGTCTGTCACAAAATACAGATTTATCTGACCCAAGACCTTGCTTACCATTGCTTTGTGTACCAGTTCAGAAATGGTCTGAAATTGTTCTAGCATTTAAGTTTGGTTCATTTTTACAGCTAACAGGAAGTCATAGTGAGCTCTAAACTACAACTACAAGTTTGAACCACCTTAATGAATAGCAGGATACAGTTTGCTTAGGTAAAGAAAATTTTGTCAGATTTGGGTGACATATCGTCAGTAGCCTCATACATTTAAAGCTAACCCAAAAAATCTAAATTTTACCCCGACCATGTGCTGGCTGGTCAGAAACATTGATGCTAACTGGAAAATTGTGTAAACTAGATAGAATTTGTTTTCAAGAAGAAAAGAGGCACAAAGAGAACAAGAGAAAAGCCGCAGAACCGTGGTACACCTCAACATGCTTTGTAGCCAAGGCCAACATACTGAAGTTTCCTAATTCCTCATGACTGTTAATTCACTGCTAGGTTGTTTGCCAGCCTGCGAGGGCCTGATGAATGTGTTATATTATGGGAAGGGACTAAGCATGCGAGACAGGGTCACACATTGTAAATGCAATTATATTAGGCAATATAATATTGCCTTTTTAGGACGAACTGGTGTCCAAGTACTCCCCCGTGGTCCTCCTCCTCACCTTTACTTGAGCTTCTGCAGGTCAGTCTGTATTAAAAATTTTCACACCTAAGCACTAAAATAAAGAGCCAAATGTCCCTCCATTAACATGCCGTTGTGTCGATAATATCCACGAGCTACTTTATTTTAAACACCTGTTTACTGCTAATAGTGAACTAGAGGACCCCAGGTATGACAGAGTAGTCCTTAAGCAACATATCTTCTCTACAGTACCTTAGACCTAGGCTAAACACTGAGGGTCAGTATCCCAGACAGGGATTCAGCATAGTCTCGGACTTCACTTTCCTTTTCAATGGAAAATCCATATTCACAGCATGACATAATCCAGGACTAGGCTTAATTATTGTCCGGGAGACCGACCCTGAGTCACTTGCCCAAATATTTTACATCTCCTTTTTCTATGAGACCTGCCCGCAACTGTGCGTTTGTGTAAAATTCCACATTTCTACTCTTTCTAAATGTTTTCTTCTATTAGGGACAGCAACATGTTTATGAAATAAGGGTTTTGAAGATGTTTATGCAAGTGGCTCATTATGTATTTATACCATTACAAGTAGGACTATAGAAATGCACCCGTCTAAAAGTGTTTTTACTCATGATTATTTCATAATGTATATTTATATGTTGTTGATTTTGTACGTGGAAATGAGTAATGCATCCTCTACAGAGAACAGATTCTCTGAAACGAATGTACACAGAAACAGACACAGAGATTCACACACACTCACACACAAATATATAACATGCATCCTACTGCTTTCATCTATCCATGTAAACCTCTTATCCTCAACCAGGTCCACAGGAGCCCTGGAGCCTAGAGAAACCGTATCAGAAAACATTGGGATAAAAACACATAAAAAAAACTAGTGGCACATTTAATATGCTGTTTTTACGAATGTATTTATTTATTTGTTTATTCAATCTGGGCCCTAGAGTTTGCATTGGTTTCCTAATGAGGATTTTTTAAATCTCATTTTAACTTACAAAATCAACCAAGCACATACTATGAGGAGACGAACCCAGAGGGATCTGTGGATGCCAACTTTTGCACATAACTGAATATTAATTTAGTAGATGTTGTGTACTGTATATCGAAGCGAGGCCTTCTGACTGAGTACATGTTTTTTGCCAGTACTCTGCAGGACAACAAGGGAACATCTTTTCAAGAAATCTTTATTTACAGACATTACAAGGAACTGTTTACACACACCATTCTTACATGGAAAGTCCGGCAGGGTCATGCAAAATAAATCACGCATATATTTATGTGGAAATTCTGTGGAGTGATCCATTAAATGCTTTTAGGGTGATTGGTGACGTTTTCCAGCAAACAGTGGCAACAATGGCTTTTGAGTACAGTGATACATTACAGTCCAGACAGTGGTAATGTTACCCAGAGCACATCTGGCTAACGGGTATTCCTGCATAAGTGATGGTCTCCTTGAGACCAGCCAGACAGAGGAGAACATGTATGTGGACTCTGGGACTCAGTGTCTTTCAAAAGGTAAGTGAAGGCCAAGTCGCTGTTTCTGCATCATGTCAGTATAATTGGTTATTATCCTTCTGTTCCAGTTGCCTGTAAACAGAAACAGGCTGCATAAAGGGGATCAGGGCCCGGAGGTTACCATAGGTACATTCAGCAGGTAAATTTCTACTTTCACTGACAGATTTTATGGTATAATCACCAATTATGTGATTTTTTTTCATTTGTTGTTTATTAGGTTTGGTTAATGCTTCTGAGGACTGTTGACACATTTATATTCCAATTTGACCAGGAAATGCTCCGAATACTGTGGGAGTAAGAAAGTCTGGTTTCTTGCAAAAGACATGGTGCAAATTGTGTGCCTAAAAATAAGTACAGACCTCCTCTTGTTAAAACCTTTGCAAATTAACAAATGCCTCACATATCTTCCATATTTTTTCCAAAGTCTGTGATTACAGTTGGACTGGTAGCAGGTTTTAACAACTCATCCTGTCAACACCCCAGACTCCACAGATTTTAAGAGAGGGTTTCTTTGATTCAAAATGATGCTGAAACATTTCTCTGGCTATCTTCTGGTTCTCCTGCTGTCTCCTGTGCCCTTGGGGTTAGACAGGGTGATGGTAATTTACTAAATTCTTCCACAAACCTCCCAAATGTCAGTAACAGAGGCACATATGAAAAAATAACTATATGACCGATTTAAGTTGTAATTGATTGGCTGGGATGGCTCTCACCAACCATCAGCCAGAAAAATATCCCACCCATTCTTCTTCCACTGTGTAAATTAAGGCATTACAAATAGCAAAATAACTGTTTAGTAAAGCAAAGCTAATACATTTCTAAATGCTGATGGAGATTGAAAGATCATTGTAACTGTTCTTTA
Organism: Ladigesia roloffi; assembly: GCA_037577295.1. Classification (NCBI taxonomy): domain Eukaryota; kingdom Metazoa; phylum Chordata; class Actinopteri; order Characiformes; family Alestidae; genus Ladigesia; species Ladigesia roloffi. Next base: position 8,389,666 of record JBBKCR010000036.1, on the reverse strand, counting down.
ATCACTGTAATTAAAGATGTGTGTGTTTACTGATCGAAGCTAACTGGAGTCTGGGCCTGGTTGGTGTGATTATCCCACAGGATGTGATAAAAATATGGTACATAATTGTTGTTATTAAATTTGGTCATAAATGTAACTTTGGATTAATGTATTAGCAAATGAACTTGACCACTAGATAAAATGAATAAAGTAGTCTGACAATACAACATTTTTTATGATAAATATTTGATCAGGTAGAATCAAGAGCAAATCATGTCTGTTTGAATCCTACCCTGGAGTGCAATATTATGTATTGAAATTCAATATTGTAATACTCTCAGTCTGTGCAGTTGGTACCCTTGCCAAATGCAATATTCTCTTCTAATGCTTCTCGGGTCCAGTGGGATTCAGGCAGGTGCATTGTACAGACAAACAATTTCACCTCATTATCTGTTATGTATCTTGCAAGTGTCCAGTTAACTGTTTAAACTTCATGATTTGCCTCTATAGGCTCATTTCACCCAACTGTGGATGGCAAGCAAAAATCCTCTTTCTAGTGGTAGTAACATAACTTAACAAACAAAAACCCACATAATGTTCAGTACTCACTTCATTTATACAAATATTCCATTGAATACAGTCCTCTGCCCTCTAGGTGACATACATGTGCAAAAGAATTTCTCACCCATTTCTCAAACAATCCCTCAAACCATATTTATCCTCAAGTATTTATTCAAAGGGTGCATTCATTGCTTGAACACCAAGCAGTTGATCATATCAGCTAAAATGTGCAAAAATATGTCTTACTGTTTGATCTATAAGTGATATCTGCTCCAGTAATGGTTAAAATTTGAGAAAAATGGCCTTCCAAGAACAGTATGAAGAAAACATTGTTTGATTTAGAGCTGTGAATGATGTGATTCCTTAGCAATAGACAGAAAGCAAGCAGAACATAGATTGCGAAACAAACTTGAAATCACAAAGGGATCAGCCCAACTTTTAACAGTCCTAGAATTGACTGGCTCATAACAGTTATTTTAGATTTGGGCTCTCAAGTCATTTTCAGAATTATTGCACGTGAAGAAACAGACAGACACTACAAGAATCAAGATATAACCTATATACAAACATTGGAAATAAACATGCTAATTCACTATCATATTTATAAAGGTGAACTTGTTTTGGATTGGGAAATTGTTTCTTGTTGGAAATGATCAAGAGGTAGATTTTAGGATTGTGCTAATTTGGTGTTGGAGAAGAGTGATTGATGGGCTGTGGTGTCTTCCATGATGAACTATTCTCACCAGAGTTTCTGTTTCATGGTAAGATTTGATTTCATTGTACGAAATTAGTTCTACTTTGGTCAGACTGATGTATGGCTGGGATACATCTGGAATTTTGCTCTAATTTGGAAAAAAGGAGAAGACAGAGAGGCAAGCATTCTTGCTCCATCAAGAGACCGGTCCATTGCACCACACGTGGGTCCATTCCTGCAGTAATGTCTTGGACAGAGTAGCAGGAGTGACTTATCCTTAAATCTTAGCTCATTAGGGGTATTAAAGATGAGTATGACAACAATCCATAATCAGAAATTTATTTGGCTTGTTCAACTGTGAGACTTTAAAGAAAACCCTAAATTAAATCCCGATTTTTGTGCTTACCACTTTAAAAACTGTAATAAATAAATGTGTTCATCCTGAAAACAGTTCCATTTGAAGCGTTTTACCCTGAATTTTAAAGAAAAGTCAAGTTATCTTTCTTCATTTTTTTTTTTGTGAAGAGAAAGCATATAAAATTCGTTTAAAGTCCTGGCAGAACATGTCGTTTGGCTTGAAACAGGGTCAAAAAAGAAACAGGGATTGTCCCAGAAAACAATGAGTATCCAACATGCCCAGACTGACCGAGTCATCTTTGTGGATCTTATGTCTTCATCTTGCATCTCTCCAGTGACCTTTACATGGATGAGAGGACAAAGCTGTTATTTCCCATTTGGAGCCGCAGTTAGATCCTCACAACTACTATTTCAAAATTGTGTAATTGGCTTACCTTTCGCCAGATCTACTTCCTTGGTTGAGTCCGTGTGCTAGGTCTCCTCCTGTTTGTGGTACTACTTCTGCGGCCCTGGGTCCTGCCCTGTTGGCCAGATGGATACGCCACTACCTGGGCTGCCCCTCTTCTGACCTGCATCCCCTGTGATTCCCTCATGTCTCGGGCCATCTGTGCCAAGGTTTGGCCAGGATTCGTTTGCAAGCGTTGAAACAGACTCTCACGGTTTACAACTTTTTTTGGGCAGCTGAAGGTCAAAGCCACTCCAGAATCTGACTTCATCTCCCGGGAGAAACCATCTGATGTTCCATCAAAGCAGCGACCTATGGCAATCTCCTTGGCAATTCGTGGGTTCTGATCAGTGACAGTGTAGATTCCATAGTTGTGGCCTAGAGGGTCCACAGGGGCTAGCATGTTAAATGAATTAGACTCGTTGTTCTGTTGGACAGGTGGGTGTTTTGTAAGGTACTCCTGCAGGAGGCTGTTGATGCCCATGCGACGGCAGTTGCCTTGTGGAATGACAGTAATGAGAGATCGGTCAACAGCACCTTGGTCAAAAAGCATTCCACTGCACTTGAACTCCAGGCAGGCAGCAGAGGTGTTGGGATGATTCAGGTCACGAGTGCTGCGAATGTCTCTAATTCCATACAGCTGGCCTCTGGTCATTGGATGGGTGCCACCAAAGTTCCTTGACCTTACCATTACTTCTGTTTCCCCATGGACCTTAACTTTTATATAGCAAGCTCTAAACTCCTGTGGATTGGGCCACCATGACAAGTAATCTCCCGTCCATGTTGTGAGATCACTCTCCTCAAAAGGTACCACATTGTACTCATATTTGTCTTTTTCCACACGGAAGAAGCGGAAATGATTAGCATCAACAGGTGCATTTTCACATGTTATTAAATTTTGATATGGATATATTGGTCCATTTGTTTCATCCAGGTTATTAGGATTAGGTTTGGCTAAATTTATTCTAAAGGCTGTTTTTTTAAGTGCCGGGTCTTCATGATCTGAACGCTGGTAATCTAACTTGTCTAAGTACGGTTGTGACACACCAATGATGTTAGGATTCATCTTTGGTGCAGAAGGGGCTGCCTCAAGTTCCTCACCACCCATTATGGCTGTGACGTAAGCTGTGTATGCATCAGGTCTCTGAGCATCACAGAAAGCTGGGAGGCAAGCTCCATTAGGTCCTGTTATCACACTGTCAAAGCGTCCCCAAGCTCTAGGATTTGAGGAGTAGCCAGGCTTGGGCTCCAGGTTGATTAGGTTGATGACCACTCCTTCAAGTTGTTCACTAGGTAGGAACTTTTCGCTCATGTATGCCCGCACCTTGACATAGCAGCGCCGACTTTCAGGTACATCCAAGTTGAACAACCTGCGTTCTCTGATTTCCATGTTTCCAATCAAGAAAGTGCGTTCCTCTCTTTTTCTTCTTCCATTTCCACCTGCCATTACCTGAGTAGTTTGGAAATTGCCCTCTTCCTCCCAGATACCAGTGTCTGGATTGAGAGACCACAATTTCATAGCAGGAATATGTTCTTGCATTTTGACATGCTCTGTGTCAAGGAGCACTTGGACACCACCAGCTCCAAGAACATCTTGGTTTGCCTCATCTCTAAAATCAACAGAAAACATTCCATATGTCCTCAGAGGAAGGATGTCACCCTCATCCCCCACAAAGTTCAGGTCTCCTGGAGCAGCAGCGGCTGTTGTGATGTTGCGTGGATCAAAGAAAGTGACGCTGGCTTTAACTGTGCCTCCATAAGTTTCCCCACTGTCTTTGTGAAAGGAGTTGGGAGGGATGACCAGCTGACCAATAGGATCTTCACCTTCTATTTCACCTAAATAAATAGTGTTGGTCTCTCCAGCATTGATGTCAACTGGTTCTTGCTTTCTCATTACTTTTACATCATGGTATACTGTACCACCTCTTTTGTCAAAGATAAACACTTTGAGAGTATCTATGAACTTCTGTGATGGGTCCACAAAGTTTACTACTAGACGATGGATGTCAGAAGGGACTTGAACTGTGAATCCACCCTGATATCCTGTTGTTCCTATTCGTTCCTTTCCCATGAATATGTGCCCAAAGCGCAAGGGCTCATTGTTGTCAGCAGCAACCACCCTACCTCGCACCAGAATTTTGGGCTCCATACACTTATGGCAACCACATTCACTCACAACTTTAATTGGCAAAGTGTAGCTCCCACAGTTGATCTCCTTTGCCTCCATTTGTTTCACCCCACAGCAGAAACTAGACACATCTTTGCACCGTAGGTCAAAGTCCAGTGATCCGGGGCACTTATTGTGAGGACAGCGGCCAGCATCGTACAACTTTGATTCTGTACCTGACTGCTTGCAGTCTAATGGCAGTCTAATGAGGTGACTTTCAGGGGTAACATTACATGCTGGAGCTCCTTTGGCTGCCGAACAAGAAAAAACAAGTTAGCTTAGCATGTAAAATTGAGGCCCCAAGTGGATATCCTTTTGCTCATAGTATATTTTAGTTGTTAAGTATAATTGTGGTCGCTAAAATATACATAATATTCTCAAAACAAAGCCAAAATATAAAAGCCTACAGGAAAATATCACATCTGAAAGCGCATAAACAAATTTGCAAAGCACAGCTGCAACATATCACCAAATAACAATGGCACAACAAAACATATCTACAAAACAAAGTCAGGAAAATACACAAAAGTTCGCAAATCAACTTGCAAATTGTTTGCACATGCTGCAGTGAGCACAGAAAATAATCTCTGCTAACCAAGATAATGCAATACAGCCACCTAAGCAACCTTAATTAATAAACAAATGTCATGTGTGTTTTCTGTGAATATTTAGAGCGTGTAATATGTGTCATAAATGTTTTGAGGGATTATGCGTTTTAATTAGGTGTTGTTTTTTTTTTCAACAATTCAGTGACTCAATAAATGTGTCTACTGAACATTCAGACAAGGAAGAAAAACCTATGAACCCATGTGGTTGGCCAAATGTTGGCAAGTTTACATTCTCATGGCCAACCAAACGGTCTCCAGTGTCTCTGCATGAATAAATGTAGTCAGATGGAGAGACATAATTACCACTTTAAACCACTTCTGTAAAAGCTGGTCATTCATCTTAAAGAAAGCTGCCATGCGGTTTGATTGAATATAATGGAAGTGAACATTGCGGGGAAAGTATTCTATTGCTGTAATGAATTAGAACATGCCATCAAGCATGACTCGCATTCATCATTATAAGTTCAGAACTCCACAGTGATACATGATCGCGTTCATTCACGGAAGTTTATTCGTGTGTTGCAGCGAGTCAAATACAGAGGGATCTTTCAGAAGTGACCTGTGGCTGATTGTTTTAACACACCATTCAGCTCTTTTTTGTCCATCTATAATCTTGGATAACAAGCATCATGGGAGTTTGCACAATGTGTAGTTATATGGAAACGAGAACTCGTCTGATGAGACACGCACACACAAAAGAGGATTTATAGAGAGTCTTGGATTTCACATTAGTATGCAGAGCTCCAGTGCAGTGGGATTTGATGTTTTACTGTGGCCATGGTAACTTCCTGCCATTGGACTTTACATAGAAAAGAATGATCTGTACAATACAGGCTTTATTAAACGTTTCTCGCCCTCATGCTGTTAAGCTTTGGAGGCCTAAATTGGACAGCATAGTATTTCATGAATTAGGTTTTCACTTCATGCTTCAACTGACACAAATATTTTAATGACTTTCACATAACCCTCCTTGGACATGCAGAAGCTGATTCTGTACTTACCGAAGACTGTTAGGACGGCTGGAGCGGATTTGATGCTGCCTGTCAGACTGTTGGCTTTGCAGTGATACTGCCCAGATTGTTCTGGTTTCAAATCACGCAAAACCAAGTTTTCATCATACTTGTATCTGTTTGGGTCTAACAAGGCTCCATTGTGATACCTGGAGGCCAAATGAATTGATTTCACTGTTTAATATCACAATTGAAAAGGTAGAACTAATCCTCATCGTAATAAATAAAAGCACGTTGTGATTTTTTATCAATGATCAGTTCAAACAAACTGAAAAATCCTGCTGAAACCGCAGATTGTATACTTTCAGTTGATACCACTAGAGGAACCAGGAGAGAGGATGTTATTTGTTAAAAATGGTTCTTTTGATGTTGGAATTTTTACACTTGTGATGTGATTTAACAGTGTCTTGGTAGTGAAATGGAGAAACATAGGAAGTACCATAGGAGGATACTAGCTAACATAATTTATATTTACTTATTATAGTATGTCAACATTTTGATAAAATAAGTCAGAATTTCAAGAGAAGCTGAAAAAGAGAACAATAATCACCAGTCTAAAATAAATAGCTCAGTATAATGAGTTACTTTCTTAAAACACAGACCAAGTATGTTGGAATAATAATGTTTTCTCTAAATATTTTGACCTAATCTCTATCTTGTAGAAATCATCACAGTTATATATATTCAAAACGTTATATATAAGCATATATGTGAAATGAAAACATTTTTAATAATTGGAAAAATCTTAATTCTAAACCTTTAAGCATTAGTGCAGTTAATTCTATAACATTTCAGTAAAGATGAGAGAGTTTGTCAAAATCCAAG
>JBBKCR010000036.1:8366714-8377437 GCA_037577295.1 Ladigesia roloffi | reverse complement strand
ATACTAGCTAACATAATTTATATTAACTTATTATAGTATGTCAACATTTTGATAAAATAAGTAATGTCAGAATTTCAAGAGAAGTTGAGAAAGAGAAAAATAATCACCAGTCTAAAATAAATAGCTCAGTATAATGAGTTAAAACACAGAATAATAATAGAAATAATAATGTTTTCTCTTAATATTTTGACCTAATCTATATCTTGTAGAAATCATCACAGTTATATACATTCAAAACGTTATATATAAGCATATATGTGAAATGAAAACATTTTTAATAATTGGAAAAAAATTCATTCTAAACCTTTAAGCATTAGTGCAGTTAATTCTATAACATTTCAGTAAAGATGAGAGAGTTTGTCAAAATCCAAGATCATTTTCTTACCAGTAATATTTGTCAGGATTGGGTGTTCCTGTGGCTTTGCAGCAAAGAATCACACGTTGTCCCTCATATCGCACTTTGTCCTCAGGATGCTTCACAATGTATGGCTTCTCTGTTAGGCAGAAAGGTTCCAGCTGCTATAAATGCAATGAGGCATCTACTCTAATAAAATGCATCTGCAGCTACTATAAACACATACACACATCTGTCTGTTTTCATCTGTTGTAAAGCTGCCTCAAGAAATGACTGTTCCAGAAAATGTTATTTTTGGTTCCCTGAGTGGGTGCTGTCAGTTAATGCCCACTGCTGTTAATCTGGACTTTTATTTATTAGAATGAAATGCTTTCCTGGACTTACCAGAGGACCTGAGAATAGCTCGTATCCAGAGGCTCTCACTGCCATTGCTGAAAACAGGGATGGTAGCAGGAGCGAACTTCTCTTTGCTGATGAATAGTTGGATTTCAGGGCCAGAGCACACATCAGGGATTTTGAACTGGCCCTTAGTGTCAGTCTGGGCCCGGATGAGCTTGGGCTGGTCTGAAACAGCTAGACTGGCTCCAGACACTGGCACACCGGTCACACTCAGAACTTCTCCCTGCAGCGTTCGTCCCTCACACACACAGTAGCTGCAGTCTTCACTGGGACGCCCCTCAGGACACACGATGCGACACGTAACTGCAACATGCACACACAGAGCCCAAAGTAAACATACAATATAAGGTAACTAGTATTGACTGTTACTGTACAGTTTATCAGCCTCCATCCACCATATTTGGTAATGCGAAGAAACTGAAACTTGTACTACGCTAGTGATCACTTGCAGCACAGTAATAAGTTGTGGCATGGATGTGTGTGTGTGTTGTAAAAGCAGAAGTGTTTTTAACACTACTAACTTCAGTGTCCAATTTATTAGTATACCTTGTTAGTACACCACATATGTGGACAATTAAAGTAAAATGGCAATTTTTGTAACACATGAACATACCACAGTGTGAACACTGTGAAATTCGAATAAATAATAAATTGTGCAGAAATAAATCAATTAGAGTGAGAGTGATAAACTAGCAACCTATAGGGTGGGTGTTTCTGATTAAATCGTCAGTGAGAGTACCTACTAAAAGCAATTAACCTATGTGAATTTTTAATGCATGCAGCACCTGGACATGGTGTATTTCCACACTTCTTGACTTCTACTGGCCGGCCTTTGCATTGGATTCTGTCCGAAGATCTGATGCACGTTCTCCGTCTACCCCTTCGACCTTTCCCGCAGGTCACTGAGCAAGCGCTCCATAACCCCCACTGACTCCACTTGGCTGTTTGGACAAGAGACAAGGGAATGCTGGAATGAGTTTACAAGGCTGACCTTTCAGGGATCACATCAGCCCATCTGGATAATCTGCATGGATGAGAGTGTCTTTGAAGGGGTGCTACATTGATTTTTTGATCAAAGCCAACAAATGCTTTTCTGTGGAAATGTGTTATAATTAAGCCCGCTAAGTGGATGCCACATGTATGATTGAAACATCAAGGACTCAAGAACAACATGCCAGTCTTTTTTAAAAAGTTTTTTTTTCAGTTTTAAACCCTTATTTAAAATAAATAATATTGCTTTCTTAAGGCTGCAAGCTCTGGAATAATTATAATACTATTATAGTCCTACTAATACTACTATCCTGCCCGGACGTTTCCTTCTATCTGTCTGTTTTTCCTGCTTGTATTCTTTCAATTGTGTTTTAAACCACATATTTTGTTTTTGTCTTCTGGTTAATCCTTGTTAATCTTCTCAACTTGGTCTAGTTTGATCCCCTCCTGGGTGTTTGTAGTTTCGTCTTACACATTTGTGCAGTCTTTGTTTCATAATTCCCTTGTGCATCATTTGTTCTGTTTCGGATATGGGAGTGTTTATCCAGAGGTGTCATTCTGTACTGTTTGGATTTTTAAAAATTGACATACACTTGCGCTTGCATCCTGCTTCAATATTGCGACACCTGACAATAATAATGGTAAAAATGAGGGTGCATATATTTTTGAAACCTCTTTTTAAAACTCTTTTTAGGAGTGAGGATGTCAAATAAAACACCAAAAATACCTTTTGGTATATGGGTGAGTTTATGTTATAATAAAATTTAAATAATTTATTGGACAAGCACTTCCAAACTTTTGGTTGGTGCTTCATGTTTTCACTACTGAGGTAAATGGCAGCACTTTCAAGCTGAAATACATTTTGCTTGGCTTGTTACCTTGGCACGGCGGGGTAGAGCACTCTCTGCGCTCGGTGTGTGGGCCGGGGCAGGCTGGTATGATCAGCATGGGCAGAGGATGTGTGCTCATGCATTTCCGCCGACGCACCTGGATGCCCACGTCATTACAGGCAGTAGTTGAACAAGAACCCCACGCACTCCAATCCGTCCAGTACGCTTGAACTGAGGAAATAGTACAGTAACAGGAAAATCCATCTTTTCTAGCAAAAAGTGCATACATATATCTGTGTCATACATATATCTGTGCTAGCATAAGCTAAGCTTCTGTGACTGATTGTTGCTTGACTAATGGTACCTGGTGGACACTGGAATCGCACATGGTAGTTGGAGCAGATGCGCCCATACGGCTGTTCTTTATTGATGCACCAGAAGCCCTTCTCCAGGCTGGAATGCACCACCTCCCTGGTGTCTGCAGCGGCGACCCAGTCCGTAGTGCGAGCCTCCATGGCCACGGGCCGCGCGCAAACTCTTTCTCTGTAGTAGAAACGAATGGCCTCCAGCCTCTCATAGTCTCCATTACCACCTGGATGATCAATGTTGAACCAGGACGTCCACTCTGTCACTCCTGTTTCACAAAGCAACAGGGCTGGTCAGATTAGCCTAAAGTCAAGCTCTTTAAGATAACAGATTAGAATCAGAATAGGATTCAGAAAACCTGTTTGATCCCAGAGGAAATTTCTTATGTTACAATTGCACAGACACACAGAGCCACATAGACAGTAACAATATAAAAGCTAAAGTCATAAAAATGAGATATATTAAACTATACACACCATGTTGTGTAATAATATTATAGATAAGTGACTTTGCTTATATATCAGTACTGACCCTTACTGTCACTAATGGGAAGAGAAGAAGAAAACTGTGCATGGTATAGTACATGGTAAATCTATTGCTCATAAAAAGCTATTGCACATAATGAGATGTTTTAGCACCCAATAAGAAAACTGCATGATATTGCCAATGGTAGACTATTACACATAATAATAAGAATAATAATGCACATAATGTTAATTATTTATACTAAAAAAAGAACTTGCACAACAAAGTAGCATCAGGTCATTGCACAGATTATTGTGTGTGTGTGTGTGTGTGTGTGTGTGTGTGTGACAGAGTTATAGAGACTGATGGTAGGGGGAAGGAAGGGTTTTCTTTGCCCAAGTTCCCTACACAAGTCTGATGAAACTTCTTGGTACATCCATCGTATATCAGCATGTGCTAGTGCTGGAAAAAAGACCTCAGTATGCAGAGTTCTCCAGGATCAGCACTGGGAACCACTGCCATAGAGATACTGAGTAAATATTTTCATCAGAGCCTTCCCTTTTGGTTCACTTTGTGCTCTGGGGACAGTATTATGAATGCCAGGGAAATCTGTTAAAAATGTCTTCTCTTGTTCAATTTAACAGTGGTTAACAGCCAGTGTGTCCTTGCCTCTGCATCATATTGACACAGTGCCTGTATAACATGGGCTCACATTCAGGAAGCACTGATGGTTCTAGTTATTTAATAACTCGCACTTCAGGAAATCACACCTTTTTTGTATCGTTTTGTGTGTTAGACCCTGACTACACCTGCTGAAAGTATTACTCATTATTAATTCCACTTCATCAGCAGAGCGCTAAATGCTTTTGACACACAGATGAATTGACCACAACACCAACAGAACATTAGTTCAGCCATAATGACCTGTGGTCTGAGGTTCGAAGATGCTGTTGTAGGCCAACTTTGTGTTCCGGGTCCTTTGGCTGGACTTTCGTACCTGTGAACCTGCAGGTAGTAAATGAACAACATTACATTGCCATGAGAGAACTGTAACTTCTAGAAAGCCTGTAAACTGAGTTGTCATGATATGTTAACACAGTTTTTAAAAAATGAGTTAAAAAGCTTTGGTATAACAGCAGCCTCTTTATTTAGCATACGCTGTTATCTAAAGTGACATCGGTGTAACACATCCCAGCTTTATCCAGGCTCCAAGTATTTTATATATTAGTTCCTGATGACACATTGCTGTTTGCTCTCTTTAACCAGCATGTTCCTCATTTTGCATGAGTGTCTGTGAATGCGGATGGGATGCAGGCTTTCAAGGGGAAGTCTGTAGAAGAGACTTCATTTTCAGTTGCTGTCCCTTGGGTGTCTGCCTTTTCAGTGTTCTTTGTCATGGTGCCATCATGAGGCCAAATGGTGGTCTGGCCTACTTTTACTACCCCAACATCCATCGGTGTCAGTAGCTCGTCTGGATAATCTCCAGCCAGATGTGTGTGACCACCTGACATCTAATCCCGGGATGGTCAACAGAAAGGGTGCACTTCTGTGCACTATAAGCTGTCTCTTGGAAAAACAAACCAAGAGTGAGAGCTCAGGCGCACATATGGAAAAGTGCTGCAGTCTAATTGTATCAGATGTACGCTCCTTCGGCCATCCTCTGTTCCTTGACTTCATTTCTGAAGAGCTATGCTGAAAAGCATGCGCTCAAATATCAGACTTCTCAAATTAAAGAGTGTGAGCCAAACAATATTATTCACATGTAAACAAGGTGAGGGATTTCTTAGCTATTTAAAAAGGTTAACTCCGTTTTTTGGTTCTGTTTTTCTTTTATTCTCTTTTTTTTAACGTGCCACATTTTTTTTTTATGCCACAGAAGAACTATTTTAACATGTATGTAAAACACATTTTGGAAATTGAGATGTGTGTGTCTTTAAAAGACCGTGTTAAGAAATAAAGAACCTTCACATACTGGAAATATTAAGTGTTCTTCCAACTGTTCTTCCTGTCATTCAAACCAACACAAAAAATTTATTTGGTTCAGTCAAGAACCTTTCAGAGAATTTCAAAGAGTCTTTTTTGCAAATGGGATTTTGGAGATCAAAGAACCAGAAAGAACCAACATAACTTATTGGCTATTAAGTATGGCATTTTTATATTGTTTTTTATAGTATTATGTTATATAGAGAGTTCCCCTAAAGTAATAGTAGTAAAAGTGTTATCTTAAAATACCATATTGTGTGAAAGGCCATGCATGTTCAAATGAATTTCTGTTACATTACATCTGTATCTGCATAGTCAGTCCATGAAATCTGGTAAATATGCTGTTGGACCAGCGTTTACTTGGAGACACCTGAAAGGCAGATGCTCCTGGAGCAGAGACAGAATGGGAGAGGAGCAGGCGTGGCTGCAGTCCACTGTGGTTTCCAACTGAGGCTTGAACACACTGGCACATCTTAGTTACCAGCCAGTATCCATCTTGTGTGTGGGTTCCACCGGACCACCTACCTAACCAAGCGCTTCAGTTACCATTCATAAAGGCTGCATCCATTAATATAAATCTTCATAGACTATAAATGATTATTTTCCTAGGAGTGCTGAGAAAATCTGGTCAGAGAAAACTGCAGACAGGCTATTCTTTCAGCGGTGACATGTCCAGCAAGTGTAGCCAAACCGAACTTCCCCCAGTAGAAATAGTTCAGAGCCTTGACAGTTGATCATTACTGGCTCTATTCTCAGCACACACACTGAAGCGCTTATCTACTGCAGACGTGTCAGGGTCTGTGTAAAATCTGCTGGAGTGATGCACTCCCCAGTGATTTTGTTCGATTGCACACCTCTTCAATATGGCCAGTGGTTCCCTCACAGGTTAGCCTGAAGGGCTCCGTGACACACCCAGACGTTCCTCAAATGGCACTTTTGAACACCAGTTTCCTCAATGAACTGACTGACACCCTCCAATCCTTCACTTGGAGGTCTCATTAAATATGTGGAACATATATATATTATGTATTACGATATATGATATATGCTATATATATTTTGTTTTTTTTTTCAGTCGCTGTTCTCAGATTGTTTTTTGTGTTGTTTACTCTAATATACACACTTAAATGATACATATACTATAAAAGTCTTAATTGCTCTTTTTTATAATACATAGTGTTACAGAAATACCTCTCATCATATATCGCACCACACTCCACCCCCAAGTTCACCCAGGCTTTAGAGAAGTTATTGTTTTAATACACCCAATGGTGAGTTTATTGGTCTCTCCTTCAAAATGTCCCGTATAGTCCCTCATTATGAATTATGTTACAATAGGCTAGCATTTACAAAATCTATTGTATCTGAGGCATAATATAACTCCTTCAACAAATGGGGAGATGCACAGTGGGCTTTATGAATCTGACCGTCCTGTCCACATTTCTATGGATGGCTTTATTTCGAAATATTTGCCAGGAGTACCTCTCAATAATTCAGCCAAAATCCTTCTTCCTCCCAATAATAACTCAGAACAGTAACTGGATACTGCTGCACTAGTGCGCGTGGGTGTTGGGGGATTAGCTGTGTCAAAATTTATGTTGCAGTGGAAACAATAGGTTAGTGGCAGCCAAAAGCATGCCAGCATCTTTTTGCAGGGTTTGGGTGTCCTCTTAACCCTCATTACAAAGAGGCTACTGCTGTATTTATTCTGGGAAGCAGTGATTACTTAGAGAGGCAGTTATACGCCCTCTGATCCCAGTAGCATATTCCAGCTTTGTTGCGCGGTTCACCTTTACCGGTGCCTTTCCATGTCTCCTTACGTCACCTTATAAATTCTAAATTATGCCCAGCTGAACGTAGGCACAAAAAACCTATTCATGCTATTTTCAGTTTGGCTGCTTTTTAAAGAATATTTCCTTTTACGAGTGGCCCCGCAATGGCCAGGAGCTAATAAAAATAATGCATTTTTAAATTTCCCTTGAAAAAAGAAGGAGCTTCTGTGGGAACTTCTGTGCCAAAACATAGCTGGCACTGTTATAATCCTTTCTACATGTCTGGAAGTTGTTTGGGTACTCCAGACACATGTACAAGAAGATAATATGATGTTATGTAAGCCCATGGATAAACTGAGGTTTGTGGAGTGGTGTGATGTAGATGGAGCTCCGCCGGAGCGTTCCGCTTAAGTGTAATAACAGGGGTGGCACTGGAAAGCTCTTTACACTCCCCTGGCATCTCATGGAAGCCCAGTAACAGGCGCTTATTTGTTCGAAATCAGGCAGACGGGAATCGCGGCCAGCTGCTGGTCTCCCGACCACATTCCACATCCCATCATGTATTAGTGAAAGTGACCGAGAGCCTAAAAGATCTTTTGAGCGCGAATGCGTGTTTACTTGCAGTCCGCAGACATGTGGTAGCAGTTTTGCCCCGTTTGGCTCGTGTCCTAGTCGAGGTGCGCTCAGATGTTGCGGCTTGTCTGACGCGTCTGATGTGTGTGATTAGATTCAGGACGAGATTAGGAGCCACCGACGGGACATTCCGCAGCCTCCTCTCATCTTCGGGTCTGGGTCAGATGCATCTGCGCCCCATTATCCCAAATTGGACTGTCTTCCAGCATTGAATAATGACAGAAAGCCCGCCACAATGCTACCTCTGGGAATTGCAAGTGTCGTGTGGAGTTTATTTTTTGTTTTTATCTTGCAGTCTAAACATCAATGAGATACATAAGGGCTGACGGAGCCTAGTGCGGAAAAACTTTTAGATGCTCACCGAGGTCAGCACCTTATCCAGGGGGAAATTTATGGCACAAATGTGCTTTGATTTTGTTCTCGTATCCAGCTCTTTCTTCCTGTCCCTCATTAAAGTGCCTGAGATATAGATCTTCCTCAGGGGTGAATCGTGGCTAGTTGAGCTGAGCTCAGGCCCAGGGGCATCTGGAGAATGGATCGTTTCACCGGGGCAGATGAGCGAGAGGCAATATTTACTTTGAGCGTGCTGAAAATGGCCTCGGCTCATCACGGACAGGCTGGCCTGGCACAGGCCACAGAGACTTACAGCTCATTACTAAATGACTGAGTGGCATCTGGTTATTTAAAACGTTGATTTAAGGGCCAGGACCAGTGTCGCTCACCGGTTTTCCATTCCGCCGGAGCTGCAGCTGTCTCCTGTCGTTAGGAAACAAGTAATAAATTCCCTGAGAGCTTAAGGTGGAGCGGAGAGGAGAGCGAGTGATGGTGGATGGTGGAGAGGTGTGACAGAAAGATGGGTTTACACATCCTGCTCATAGATATTTCATTTAAACATGAATCAAAAGGGTAGAGGTGGAGTCTAAACTTTACACTGAACCTGTTTTTAACTGTTTTAACTGACTTTGTGATGCTTAAATATGGGAGGGGAAAGTGTATTGTGCCTACGTTTCAACAGTTAGTCAAAATGCTTATTTGAAGACTCATCAAAAGGTTATTTGAGGAACTGAAACTGGTTCGTTTGTGACACTAACTCCCAAAACATTGGCACCAATAAAGGTGCCTTACAAGGTTCTTTGTGTGATCCCATAGAACAGCTTCCTAATCTTGATCTTGGAACTTGGGCCTGATCTGCTTCAGTCCAGGAAATGTGTTTTAATTCATATCAAAATAGTAGTTGGATCACAGGTGTTAGGTCTAAGACAAAGTTCGGAAATGTCACGTATCCAAATAGATCAAAAACATCTGAAATGCAACAGAACTTTGGAGACTAAAACGAATAAAATGAGATCAGCCACCATGTGTAATAGACATTGGTCTAAAGTGACATGCAAAAATTGTGTCGATGTAATATTTTATCCATGTGGAATCCAATGAAGCAAATTATTTTTTACCTTCCAACACTATTAATAATTGACATTGTCCAAATGAATACATTTCCCATTTGAAAGTCTTAACAAATGCCTACTACTGACATACCTTGAGCCAGAGTGAAGATGGAGCACAGGACCAGTGCTACCCATGACCACGTCCACATGGTGCCACTCTCACAGGCAGCCTTCTTCAGGAGCCTCTTCTTCTCAGAGGGTTGAAAAAAATCTGTACTCTACTCTGATTGACTTGACAGAAAATAATTGCACAGGTGGCTTACGTTTCCCCTGTCCTTCAAACCGAGTCTGATGAATGTTGCACATTTCAGCGAGAACAGAGTTTTAAAAGACAGGCAGTGTGGAGAATGGTCCAATCCAGCCCCCTCCTGCTTGCCATTGGCCAGAGCACATCTGAGCACATGTGAAAAAACAGACAAAGATAGGAATGGACTGAACGATGGTCTACACTCTATAAAATAAATGTGCCAAAAGCTGTTCTTTTGGAGCAAAATACAATTTGTTTCCCTTAGAAAATGTTATATGACCTTTAAAGAAACGTTTCTATGGATCACTGAATGTATAGATATTTAAGCTAAAAAAAACCCCATCAAAAATGTAAAGGACGCTACCTAGACAAGCCCATCAAAGAGTGTGGGTCATTTCAGTTGAGTGAAAAGTAATTAGAAGTTCAGTTAAGAAATGACTAACACATTTACCTTTTTTAAAAAGTGAGTACCTACTCAATTATATTCCCAGCTGTCCAGCCATGGGTCAGTAAATTAGCTGCTTTTGTCCTTGAAGGAAGCATTTTTATGTGGCACATAAGAACAGCTGTAAACATGTGCTCAGACTGTAAGAAATCTCACATGACAAATCCTGGACTTCCCCTATCAAGGACTCTGACTGACGTTAACCACTCGTATTGTTTAAGTGTTCCCGGACAGTAAGACGATAGCATATGGTCCACTTATGGTTCAGTTTTTCAGCTTTAATGGCTGCTGATTGCATGATGCTCCTTTGCCAAAGAGGGAAGTGGTGTCATATTGCGTGCCACACAACCAGCTCTTCACACTGGAGGCCTTCAGAAACAGCAAGTACCTCATAAGCAGCCGCGATGATGTTTGGAAATGGCAGATCCTCATGTATGAAGGATAGACAATATGTCCAGAGGCGGAGTCAGTGCTGGCAAGGAGATCTCTGTGAGTTCGCAGTGGAGGGTGTTGGAGAAATTGTTTGAAGATGTTACATGTTTGAAAATACGCACTTAAGAAATTTTGTAAATTTACTAAAATGTACATTCTTGTCAGACTCAAAATGTTTTCTTGAACTATGGAACAAATTTTCATTTTTTTTTCCTTTGATAAGCAGCTGCTGTTTACAGAGTGCCAAATTTTCATTCCAACACATTTTGGAATATTTCTATTGGTTTTTTACCAACGGAAATCTAAATCCAAAGATTGCTGGAAGAAAAACTCTCTCTCTCTCTCTCTCTCTCTCTCTCTC
>JBBKCR010000036.1:8331105-8342845 GCA_037577295.1 Ladigesia roloffi | reverse complement strand
AAAAGGGGAACTTTTGTGTACAATTCATAAAAGGGGCACAGTGCTGCAAATGGCACAAGAGTCCCTGCACAATGGAATGGTGTTAGTTCTCAGCAGCAGCAGGCAGTAGTCAGAACAGCAGTGGGAAACAGAGGCCTCCATACCCCACAGGCAGCAGCGGCCCTGAGAAAAGGGCTCAAGAAATGTTAAGAGTGAACAGGATGGGTCAAGGCTGACCGAACGATGGCTATAACTGTTTAAACATGGGGGAGGGAGAGTGTAGGTAAGCATGTTTTTCACTGAATAGCTCCCCCTCCAGCTTAGCTGAAATCCAAGGCACAATGCCAGCAACCTAATCGGTTCACGAAGAACAGGGAAACAAACAGGGCCATAATTCCAGGGTTGAATTTCATCTAACTTTTCACTCAGTCCTACATGAAAGCAGTGACTTGAACAGGCTTTCTCAAAAGCATTTAACGCTCCGCCTGGCAGCTAAATCTAATTCTGACAAGTTTATATAGAAACACTGAGAGCTGTAGTTGTCAGATTTAGTCAACTGATCATGGTTGCGCACACTACAGTTTGGATGGAGTTTCCTTCATTGTAAGTGAAGTTTACCAGTGTACAGTTTTAAATATCCCCATGTACAGATATAAGCTAAAAGCATTAAAATAAAAAAAAAGAAATGAAACACACCACAATCTTAACCTAAAGCTTCATGAGAGGTCTCTCATCCATAACCCCACAACTCCGCAAAACCAAGCCCTCATGCCAATCTCATTTTGACAAAGAGTTAAAAAGGTATAGTGAGGGATTGTGGGGTAAAGGTAAGTGTTTTGTGGTATTTCAGTTATCCCTTTTCCCCCAAAAAACCTTGGTTACATTTTTTTTCCGTGTTAAGTTTACGAAACCAAATTTAAGTATTTAAAAATACACACTAAACTGGCAGATGTAAAACCACCTCAACAGTATAACAATACCCTTTTTCTCTCTAATCTTCGGCCCTCAAAAAAGGACAGCTCAAAAACAGTGGGTGGAATGAGTCCACAAAATAAGCGCAAGAAAAAAAAATTGACATCAGAATTATATACTTGCACTTCCATATCATTGTCCAAGAGGCAGCATTTGTGTTGTGCCCCACTGAATATGCAAGTCTTGCTAAGCTGAAGTTTTCTCACAGATGGTCTCCACAAAATAATAAAAAGAAAATAATCCTTTGCACACAGTGTGGGCACCTCCATTCTGTCAAGGGGAAAGCAGGCATGTTCACTAAAATGGAGGGGGTCCATCATCCACCTTGTATACCAAGACCATCCTATCATGTACAGAGCCGCTAGCAGCCACTAGTAAGCACAGCCACAATTAGAGATGAGGGGTATCACCAGTGTGGGTGCAGTAGCATCACTGCAGCCTATGGGGAAAGTGAACACACAAGGCCTCTTCGAAAGGTCCTTGACTCTCAGTAAACACCGATCCTTGGTCCAGTTCCTCCCGGCCTCTATCGGCGTCTCATGGTGTTCTCCAACTGGAGAAAGTGTCTCCAATAAGCAGAGAGGAAAAAAGGTTCATTGTTGTTTTATTGCTTGATAGCTGGTAATCTGATATTGATATCCAACTGCTGTCCATTATAGTAATGAAGGGAGATGAGGGCGACATTATTTCCATGTGTTTGTTGTTTGGGGGATTGACCGCGAGGGAATCATGTCTAGAAGATACTCCCGCTGACGGTCCACTGGAGAGCTTGTCTTGTGTACAGACAGGCTAGGGTTGACGTAGGCCATAGTGACACCTGCAGAGAAAGGGCACAGTAATCAATAAAAATAAAATATAGAGGACAGTGATCAATACAGAAAAAACAACTGGTAAGAGCAAGCACACAACCCACTCACAGCAAGCTAAATGGATTTAAAATTACTGTTGTAAGAGAGGAAGCACATACTAATATACGTTGAAGTGAACAAAGCCATTACAGAAAAAAGAGAAGAGGAGGTGTTTACAAAAACGATTTGTTGCCGTGTACCTGTTTTTAATCTATTAAAGTATATTAACAACTGTAATATACATATATGTATGTACTTATGATGTACAAATATGTAATACTTAAAATGGCATCCATTTTCAAAGACTGGGGAGTAAAATTCTGAATATATTTTATGCTTACATTATAACTAGGGCTTAAAAATAAATTTTTTTGACACCACCTATTCTTTGATAAAATTGTACAAAAAGTGTTTAATTGCAGAGTGAGTTTTCATCACACCACTTAAGCAAATCCTATGATGTCAAGACAAAACACATACCACAGCAGAAAAGGCAACTATGACAGAAAACAGCGAAAGAGAAGGAGGCAGACTGGGTAGGGGCGGCATCATCTACCTGCTATGCTGCTGTTCTGCTTCCTCCAGGCACTGGTGGTGGCGTTACTGCTGCTGCTGCCTTTTGACCCTGCCCTCACAGCATGCTTACCTGACCTGCTGACTAGCGCTGCGGCTGTGACAGCATTCTGCAGCTGAGAGGACGTGGAGAAGCCATGACTCAGGCTGCGTGAGCTCGCACTGACTGCTGCTTGGTGCACGCTGCGAGACAGCTGCCCTGGACTCTGCTCAGACACAGAAAGAACACACAAGAAGTAAATATATGAATGCGTATTCTTTAAAAAGGATACTAACAACCCCGTGAAAACATTTAGCATGATATGTAGAGTATGCTGTAATAATCATATTATACACAACTATACAGTATTACATTAAACACACTGAAGCAAAAAACACATTTTCCCAGTCCCATTCACAGTTTAAAGTGTAGCATGCTCCCATGTAATGCAAATAAGATGCAGCCAGACGCTAAACGTAGTTGGCCTTTTAATCAAAACAAGAACACACCTGCTTAATGGTGCTGTGGTAGCGGTTGACTGTTGCTCTGTTGCCTTGTTGCTGAGATAGGGAGACGTGAGTCGGTTTGTACTGCTTTGACACCAGCACATGCTGCTCTGATTTCCTCACTGGTGTAGATGCAGACAAAGATGAAGAGGTGGCAGAGGTTTTGGGATTTGGCGAAGCAGCCTGCAGAAGGATGCGCTGCTCGATCTCCTGCTCCTGCTGCAGGGCCTTCACAAACGCCGCTTTCAGTCGATTTGTGTGCTCCGCCTTAAGGGCCTTCTTTTGGTTGGAGCTCATGCACTGCTCACATAGGATGGTTTCTCCACTCTTCTCCTGCCTCCAGCGCGAGGTGAAATCTGTCTGGCACTGTGCACAAGTGAATGGATCCTTCGCTGGTGATGCCTGAGCAGCTGCGTCTTGCTGAGGTTGCTGTTTGCCTAGATAAGGAAAGACAACTTAGTGTAGGGAAAATACATTTTTACGTTTGTGTTTCTCTATTACACATGTAGAGTTAGAGTGCCCTCTGCAGTACAGTGATGTATAGAACAAAGGTTTGACTGCTACAGCAGTTGATTCAGTTTAGTTAGGTGCTGAAACGTGTTTGTGGGAAGTGCAGAAACCTAGAACTTCAGGACATATGTTACATTTTTCAGCATCCAAGAGGGCAAAACTAGTTGAAGCACAAATAAAATCATTAGAAAATTAATCAAGGGAAACTATCCCTTAATATATTTTTCCCAGATATGAAACCAAATTACTTACTTTTGGCCAAATCCAACAAGTTCTGAACCACCATCTCAAGTCCCACTAGGTAGATGAACTCATTATTGGCAGCAGAGGGCAGGAAGTTGAGCTCTGGTGCAGGGGGTTTTGGAGGAGGAATCTCCAAAAGGGTCTTTTCTAGCTGCTTTCGCAGGGCCAGTTTGGCAGCAGCCTGTCGGCTGGCTGGAGAGTCGTTGGCATTGCCAGACTGGGAGGAACCCTTTAAAGCAGTAGGTGAACCCTGAACACAGAACAAGAAATCTTATATTGCTAAGAAACAGAAAGCAATGTTTTAATTCATAGGCAAGAAATTTGCAACTTTTTAAATTGCTTGCAAGTACATGAATAAGTTTAATGTCTTCTGTTCAACAAAATTTGTACGCGAGTCATCCAAAATAAACAAGAGAAACACAACATGGACCACCTCTCTGCAATTTACCAGACCGTACCACATTGTAAAGTACAAAAAAAGGAATGGATATTTTGTTTTATGAAAACACTTTGTTTAACTTTTGAAATGAGTGCAAAATTTAGGAAACACTAAAGTTTTCCTAAATAGAACTTAAAACAACAAGCAAAAAGAAGCGAAGCAAAAAAAAACAAAAAAAACAAAACAAGTACAGTGCTCTGGGCTCAGCCAGGGTTTTAGCTTGAATATTGAATATCTTGAATATCTTACCTGTGGGATGTTCACCAGGACATTGGTGTTTGCTACATTGGCCACGCGGATCAAGCCCTGCTGGATGATCCTCTGGCCCTGCACCTGGACGTTGGGCACAGAGGTGCGAGGTCCCAGCAGTAGGGGAGGAGGACCCGAGCCAGAGTGCTGCTGCTGCCGCAATGAAGCAATCTGCTGAGGAGTCACAGCGATGGGCTAGCAGGTGGATGAATGCAACCCAATTAAGTAATTCATAAATGAACATCTATCTTTTCCACTATACATGTGCATGCACGTGAGTAACAGACTAATACCCTTTTTCCACTGCACTGGTTCCCAATTTGGAACCGGAACCTAAATTGTTGTCTATGTCGATCTCTTAACAGTAAAACCACGCTGAATAAACTATCGCTGGAAACTGAAATAAATCCCCAAAGTTTGGAGGATAACCAGCACATTAAAAAAATCGGCCATGTCTGTTTCTGTTTAGTGGGCTTGGCCTGTGACGTGTCATCATGCGACTCCCGCTGAGATCCTGTCTAGTGGAAATGAGGGCTGGTTCTCGGTTGGTTTTGGTTGGTTCCCAGTTCAGCACCGGCCGGGCACCGGAACCGGCACCTGGCACCAGCACCAGTGCAGTGGAAATGAGATATAAGAGAGCACTAGTTACCTGCGAGCCCCTGACTAAGGGTGGCATCACTATTGAGGTATGTTTGGAAACCTGTGCCCCACCTCGGACCAAAGGAGGAGGAATGACTGTGCCTGAGCTTCGATTAGACACCTACACACAAGCAGATGAAAGAGCTTACAGAAATTATGCTCGTTATTACAAATTGCATCTGTGCTGATTTGGGAATTCCATGATTACTGACCTGCAGGGCTCCTTTGCTGGATGAGTTGCTGCCTCTTACAAGAGGTGGAGGGTTGGTTGAGGAATTGGTAGTCTGTTTACAAAGGCAGGAGGGAGAGGGTGAAGGAAGGAGAAAGATGGAGAGCATGTGTGAGAGAAGAAAGATAATGAGACTGAACAAAACCTTTGATTTGGATAAGTACAGATGGAAATTTTTTTAGCTTGTTTACTTCTTTTTAGCTTCTGTTGTTATAAGAGGTGCTTTATAACTAAACTGACATTACTTCCGTGACCTGTTTTGATTAAAGAGAAGCTTAAAAAGTTAACCCAGAAATATTTGTAAGACCAGCTAAACAAGGGTTTGATCACTGTGCTCACATTAATCAGACAGCTGTGATTAGACAGCTCATTTGCATAGTGCAGGCTTCTGCAATTCTAATAAGGTAGGGCTGATAGTCATTTTTTAAGAGACTTACTGTGCAGTCCTTCATTGGATTTACCTTTTGCACCACACTCTCTTTCTGGATTTGGCTCTGTCGAAGTTTCTTCAGTAGGACTAGTCTGGCCTCCTGTACGCGTAGCTCCTCTTTCAGTTGTTTTATGAACTTCTGGCGCTCCTCAGGGCTACTCTTCTATAAACACGGAGAACAAATCTCAGCATATTTCTGTACATGTTAATCATTGCGCTTTACTTGTCTAGCTGAGGGAGTAAAAGGGCCATATATTGTATCCTGGCATTGGATGAGGTATTCTCAGATGCCTAATAACACAATTTCAAGTCCACAATGCATTTATGAATCCCCATTAAATATGTTCAGAAAGCAGCTCATTAGGTGTTGTCTCAGTACTAACAAAACGTTTTGGCCGTATGTTATGGATACAACGCAAGTCAACATTTTGTGGTCTAAATTAAAAATTAAAAACATCTAAAACTCAGTCATGAATAAATTTAGATTCTAGGCACTGAAAGAAAAAGAATACTGAACATCGACTGTTACCATGAGCATTTCCGTGTCCGTTTTCTTAAAGCTGTGGCTGATCCCATTCATACAAGGACTGGAGGGCTCGTTGTCTGACAAAACAATTACATCATCCGGCGTTGGAGGCCTCTCTTTCTTCACCTCACTATAGGACAGAGATAGAGGAGAAAACATCAGACAGGCATAGAAATACTCCTTGATGTAAGAATCATCTTTCAAATAACTATAATTAACCACTATATTTGGTAAAACAAAACCACAACAATGACATGGACTGACCACAAGAGGGCAGCATAAAATCATAACTTCAGCTTTTTAACCAAAAAGTCTAAGATTTTGCCTTTTACTAACATTGCCTGCATTTTGGACCTGAAAACGTAGTTTTGTACATTAACATGCAGAAAGTGTTGATGCATGAAGTGCTTCTATTTGACCAGGCACTTTTTCATACACTACACATCTTAAATGAGGAAGACCGATGTCTCATATGAGAACAAAAACATGGGGCCTCCTCGGAAGGCTTTAGTAATCTGCACCCAACACATCTGCCTTCCCTCTGCACAGCAGGGGCACGATGGCTGCTTTGCATGTTGACTCTTTGTCAGGACAATCTCTCCGTGCCCAGAGTGGGCCTGTGGCCCCTCCCAGAGCCTAACTGTTTGAGACAGAGGAGGAGGGGGATGGGAATGGCTGGCGGCCAGGCTATTGTGTATGCTCTTCATCCTCAACTCTCACTGCGGGCAGGCCACCCATTTCAAAAGGACAATGCCTGATGAACCTCAGCCCTCAATGGAATACAGAACCAGGCTTGATGGGATAGAAAAAGCTGGGGAACTCTAGGAATAAGTGATTAGGTCAGGCCAAGTGTACTAAAAAGTGGACTTCAGAATCTCTCATAGTTAAAAAGGGTCATCAGTATGCATTTAGCCAGGGCTAGTTATAACGTTCATTATTCATGTGGTAAAATTAGGTCAAAACACACATTGGAAACACACATGGATATCATGACTACTCAAAGGGACAACAACCTACTGTATATTTCATTACAAAGACTAACATTTCAGTACACTATGTGAAAATTATTAAAATATGTAATAATTTGGCACCACTTTAAAAGTAGCAACAGCTTTTTTTCACTTTGCTATTAATATGTCAAAAAAAAGTGATGGAAGGTCTTGGTGTTTGAGACAGTGGGTTTAAAGTAAACCCCCCAATCTAAGGCATGAACATCAATCAGACAACACATTAAAACCACTTCCCTTACATTGTGTTGGTCCCCCTCAAGCTGCCAAAACATCGGATTTGTCAAAGCATTGACTCCTCCAAAGTTTCAAGTGGTATCTGGCATCACAATGCAGCAGATGCTTCTAGTCATGTCATTTGTGGTTGGGGCCTCCATGAATTGGAGTAGGTTGGTTGTCAACAGTGTTTTTTAAAGTAATTACTGTTATGTATTGCTTTTTGCAGTAATGGGGTAATGCAAGTTATTACAGAACAGAAACTGGTAATATTTAACTCGGTACAAATGTCAGTAACGTAGTTACAATGCATTTTTAAACTGGAAAGAAGTTTTTTTTTCTCCTTCATTTAAATTTTGCACAATCACCGCGAGATTAGCAGAGGGGAAACATCCGTGCAAAATGTTTCACTTCTTGTAGTCAGACAGAGAGAAGAGTAGTGGGACTTCCTCCATTTCCCCGGACATGTCCTGTTTCTGAGACCCATGTCCAACATCCGGCTGGAATTTTAGAATCCTTCGGGATTTTGAGCCCCCTGAACATTCGTCACATTACGGACATCTCTCAGAACCTAAAAGTCCAGAATGGCCGTCGGCCCGACACGTGCACTAAACATCTGAGATCTGGCGAGTAAATGACTTGAACCCTCATGTTCCTCAAACCATTCAACAATATTGTCAGTGTGGAAGGGCCTATTTTCCTGCTTAATAAAAATCATGGCCCTTAGAGATTACCACGGTCATTAAGAGGTGCAACATTGTCTAGACTGGTGGAATCTGTGTAAAAGTAACCTTCACATGAATGCCAGTATCCAAGCTTTTCCAGCAGAACATGCACTACGGGAAGAGGTTATTGCCCTCAGGTAAGCAACGTACACGCATTCAGCCATACACATAATATAACAGAAAATGTAATTCTTCACATCAGTCCACCTCCTTCCCCTACTTCACAATCCAGTTCTGATGTTCATATACCCACTCTTGGCAGTTTGGTGGTGGACTGGGCTCACAATTTCATGCACGTTGAATTCTGACAATTTTATCAAAGCCAGCAGTTGTTGCTCGAAGTTCTTCGCGCAATTTGTGCTACAGTGATTTATCTGTTGGATCAAACTAGAAGTGACAGAATTTTACATCCCTGGAGCATTTTTGGTATGTACTGAACACCATTTCAGGAACACCCCACAAGATGCTCTGACTGTCATCTAGCCATCAAATATGACTCATTAAAACCACTCAGATGCTAAAGATGGCCGAACTTCAAGAACTGGCTGCTCTAATATTTCCAATCTTTGACAAGTGCCAGTTGACCAAGATTTAGGTGGTCAGTGTATCAATAAAATTGCTCGTTTTATTATTATTTTTAAACATACATTGCCCCATCCCATAAATATTTACACAGATTTTTCAGAAACTGCTGTCCTGGTATCATTAATGACAAATGTTTTCTGCTTGTTTTTTTCCTCTATACCAACAAGCCCACAGGACTCCTAACCAACACACTTGAAATGACAAAATAACAGAACATTGTTTTATAGATCTTTAAATTAAGCTCCTGGAGATGTTTGCGATTGGATTTTATATGGTTGTAACATCAATATTTTGCTTTTACTTCAGGTTTAGACATTAATTTAGATGAAGCAGGTCCATATCACAAAACGTTTTTTGGCACATTTTTCACCATAGCTTTTCAGCTTAATAGCCAATGGCCAAGCACACAAATGTAGCCCTCCTTCGATAAGGTTTAACAAGATGGTGTGTAGTTGATTCAGCTCTGTAAACAAGCTAGGCAACAGGCAAGATGATGCCTATGGCTCTTCAGGCACAAAGGCACTTCAAAGCAAAGAGAAGCAGGGCACACACTTCTGGAGAGCACTCAAAGACACACGAGGTCTTAAAGGCAATATAGACATAAAGCCTTTAGTATTGTAGTCCTCAACATATGTTTTTAAAATAAAATGTCATTGTTAAAATGATGCAGACTAATGGAGAGGCTTTTCTCCTCTACCAAAATAAAATAAAAATGGGGGGAAAGGGAGAGGAACTACAGGACTAGGCAGAAGAAGCCAAGAGGCCCAGACAGGCTGAGATAAAACTGAAACTTTAACCTTCCCGTCATCAACATAACTTCCTGGTTATTAATCAGTACCTAAGAGACCACATGGTCAGAGA
Source organism: Ladigesia roloffi (assembly GCA_037577295.1). Classification (NCBI taxonomy): domain Eukaryota; kingdom Metazoa; phylum Chordata; class Actinopteri; order Characiformes; family Alestidae; genus Ladigesia; species Ladigesia roloffi. The sequence goes on along the minus strand of JBBKCR010000036.1, from coordinate 8,333,328 downwards.
GTTTCCCTGTTATCACGTGACTCACTCTCCCTTTTCTTCAACGGTTCCTTCCAGTGTGGAAACCATAGCAACGGCCAGCTGGAACCAGTTTGTGACACACAGGCTTCATTTTGCGACGGCAGCCAGGGTTCAGGTGCAGGAGAAAATGGAGCTGCCCAAAAGTTTAAGTGGAGAACATCACTGAATCAAGTGTTTGCTCATAGGGTCATCGATGCACAAAGCCTGCACTGAGAAGATCCTCCAAAGGCTCGTCAGAGATGTTCACCCCGCCTGATATCATTCACTCAACTTCGCACCCCTCCCCCCACACCACCCGGCAATAAGTCACCAGTCTTTGTCTTTCTCAGCGAGCAACATCCTGAAGTCGTTTTCAATTATCATCTCTGCATCTAGTCCCACCAAGATGAGAGAATTAAACACAATAATGCACCCCTCATCTCTGGATTTCTCACACTGGCATTTTTGCTTGATTATAATGGCTATGAATTAAGGCATTAACACAAAAGTCGACTAGTCGATTAGTTGACTATAGAGGCACAAGTCAACGGCCTTGGAGAGTAGTCGACTAGTCGTGTTTTTTTTCCTCTTTCTCTCTGCCCTCGCTTTGGACATATTGGAGTCTCTGCCTCTGATTGGCTGTTCTTTGGTTTAACCAATTACTATATTCCCTTTATAAAAGGGGCAGAACCATTGGCACATAGAGTGGCGTTGTAAAAACGAGACCACAATAAGACGAGACAGACTGCAGCAGAGAACAGAGACACTTCACACGTGTGGAGATCCTTCACTCTAGACACACAAACAGCAGGAGACCTGCAGAACCTGCAAGTTGGTGTGAAAGTGCAGGAAAACTTCTGCGTTCTGAAACGGCACCTCTAGCTAACATGTGAACACTAGCCCTGCAGGGAATCGGTTGAGAAGAGCTGAGCACCGCCTGGGCTTAAATTTATCCCACTTTCATTTTACACTTAAATTTACCAGAACCTTCAAGGGATCAGCCTTTGTTTTGTTGAGTTTAAATGCCACGTTAATTGTTAATGTTACAGAGAACTTACTCAGTGTGGGACACCTTTGTTCCTGCGTGTGTTTGACGTCATCATGACTAGTCGACTCGACTTCGACTAACTTGATGAATTAGTCGACTAGGAAAAATCTGAAGTCATTTATGCCCTACTATGAATAGCCCAAATGCATCTAGAAAGATACAAAATGTCTTAACCCATGGCTCAATACATGGTTCTTAATGTGCTCTATAGGGTTTTAAACCATTTTCTCACGGCAGTCGACTGTTTTTTCGAAATATTTCAGAACTACAGGATCGTAGTTCAAAAAGATCTCTTGATCTATACACTTTAAGAGTGTAAAACAGAAATGCAGAAGTTAATGCAGCTTTTAAAAAAATATGTTTGATAGAAAGATAACATCAAATTACAAATCAACTCATAAAAACAATTCATAAAAATTCATGGTTGTTGGCTGTTTAGGCATGTGCTGGTTACATAGTCATGCAATATAAAATGTGTCCCAAAAGTTTTAAATAGTCGATATAAAAAATAGAGCAGCTCTGGTTTCCCACTACACTGAAACGCTGCACCATGTGATGTGGCCCCACCCTTGGGAAAATCACAAACACAGGTAACAGTGGGCACAGTCATGGGATGGCAATAAGGAGAAAACTCAGCTTGTATGTTTGACAGCATGTTGGCAGTCACAGATAGTATGCAAAAGCCGTAAACCACACTAAAAATATTACATTACATTATATTATATTAATGTGGCAGATGCTTTTATCCAAAGAGACTTACAATTTACAAAGTTTCAGGACAGCTTAAGAGCCTGAGTAGTGTATTAGTAAATAGCCGGCCATTATCAATTGGGCTGAGATAAATAATCCTAAATTACAATGTCAATCTATAATAGCATTAATGATAGCAGATCACTACATTTTCATTATGAAGGGATGAATACAAGCTTTGGCTGACATAACACTTGATTTTGTGTATCTGTGGCTATTAGAAAGTGTTAGTACAGCCTAGTACTAGCTGCAAATGAAATATTCCTTTGGTGGCTTAAACTTGAACCCAAGATGAACAAGTTTTTCTGACCGTGCTCAACTTTTCAGGTCTGTCTACTGTATTTCATGATTGAAAAGGGAAAATAATGATGTAATGCTATGTAAACATTATCAGCACATTGAGAAAACATGAAAAGAGTTGGGGCAAA